>PVJL010000812.1:315102-336189 GCA_004026885.1 Lyroderma lyra
GAAATGCATCAATTGACAAACCTTCGTGACTATAATCAATACTGAAGCTCAAATTACAGTTCAACCTGAGATGCCACTACATTTAAACACAATGTTCCCTATAACCTTAGAGGAGTTCCTGAGTATAAAATAGAGGACAAAAAGATATGTTTCACCTTAACCACTGGACTGTTGCTTTTCCAAAATTTCCCACAACCATTGTGCCCATCGCTCTAAAATATCCCTTAGTAGGCATAGAAGCTCTTACTAAGTGAATAATAAATTAAAATTGGTGAAATTTTTGACATTTGCAAATGGTTTGATAATATGAGACTCCATCATCTTTTTACTCCCCAGTTAAAATAGTTAACATAATGTATACTAATGTAAATTAAAACAGGACCTTCAAGGATTAATGCCCATTGTGCAAAATTTATTTAGAGAAGAGATGATTATTTGTACTGCTTCTTTATTTAAATGTCCTATTTGGTTATTTTTAAACTTGGAAAGAATGAATGGCACATTAATAATGCACCTAATGGTGCATTACCCCAACTTAATGTCCTGGTCCCACTCATTGAGGCCACATACTCCCTGTTGTTAATTACTGACTCTATCCTATCAGTGACTGATAAATAAGTTGGAGTCTTAAATGTGGCTAATATACTCTGGTTAGTTCCTATTTCAAAAGCCACTCAACTGCAGTTTGATTTCACCTCTGAAGAGACCAATACGCCTTTACCTGATTGCACAAGAGTATCTCAATAGCCCTGCCGTGACACACACTCTTTGCAGGCAAGTTATTAACCACATTCAACTTTCTACAGGAGCACTGTTATGACATTAAATTGATGACATCCTCTTCCAAAGAGATTCATTTGACATACTAACTCAGGACATACTAATACTTCAAAAATAGCTCACAAAATGCAGCTGGGCCCTTGCCCCACAAATAGAAAAAGGCCCCATACCACAGTTAAATTCCTGAAAATTATTAGGTAAACTGAGGCTAATGTGACACTGTCAGGAAACAACTATGGACACTCTCAGCCCCTATTATTAAAAAAAAAAGCCAAACATCTTTTAGACCTTTCTGGGTTCCAGAGACAATATACAAGGGCTGTCTGAAAAAAACCCCAGCCATAAATGCCTCTATTTTTCATATTACTTGGCTGCATACTTTCTGGACAGCCCTTGTTTTCCTCGGTTATAAATTTTACTTAAACTACTTATACTGTTACTTGGAAATAACCTACCTTGAAGGGGCATTCTACAACAGAATGCTCAAGAATCTCTTCACATTGCAAACAACAGGCACTGTTGTTATTGTCTCATAGAGACTTCACTGCAGCGACTTTATCAACCTCTTTTCATGCCTCTGGAGTCTCTGGACCAGCCAGAGTAGCCATAAGGTTCCCATAGACTTCTAGTGTAAGGAACTTCCCTCCTTGATTCCATAGTACATGTCATCAGAGTGGCCATTCTGCTTGCGTACTGGGCTCTCCCAGGCACAGAAGGCCTCACGGACCCTAAGCCCAAGACAATCCATACACAGCTGCCCTGATGACTTGGATCATAGAAGTAGCACCCCTCAAGTTCAGCACAATCACAAAGCCTTCCTTCTAGAGGGTAGTGTCAAATGTGGGTCCTCCAGCATCTCTCCACTTGCAGTATTTTGCCAAGTGCCATGGTTCTAGGACATTTCTCTGTCCTGAGCCCCTTGGCTACCTTGTAATTCCTTGGGTACAATTGTGTGGATAACGAAAGGGGTTCATATACTTCATGGACAGTAGCACCCCCATCATCAGCTACTGAAGGGCTGCTACTTTTTATCCCTTTTTTTAGATTGTTCCTCATCACAGATGAGATCCAAAGGTCAACATAATTGGCTGTACTTTAAGTAGCCATCTCAACATTGAATAACCTGGCCAACAATTGGCCCCATTTGACCATTTTTACACACTCTTGGTCTTTGCTAATGATTTGGCCATCTGGCCTGGCAATGGCAACAACAGTTGTTTAACCAAGGTTGTTTCCTTGGGTATAAAAAAAAAAAACTCTGGTGATTTCTTGTTTCATAGATATGCATAAAACAAATCAAGATCACAAAGTTACTGCACATCTAAAGTCACAGTACAAGGCACCACCAAAATACACATTACCCCTTTCAGAGTTTCAGATTGTATTATTGACAGTAACCAAGGCACTCATTTTACTACACAGTTCTGGACTCCTGACCAACACATTCAATAGAACTTCCAACTCCCTTACCAGTCTTAGACTATAGGTCTTATAGAGCATGGTGATTGATTATTTATACAAGTTCAAATTCAGTTAATTGAAGTATTGCATACTCCAGCCATCAGTCAAATATCAGAGATGAATTTTAATAGATTCAATTTTCAGTGTTTGATCACTGACAGATTTCAAGCCCCACCCCTCCCTTTCACCCTTCTGTTCTATATTTGGGTGAGCTGATAAGAAGCTGATGTCTCTCCTTCAGTACTAGTGGGAATTTCAAACTACACAAGCTACAGCTCATGTGAAAGAACCCTTACCCTATCCCCCCCCACATCTGCCGTAAATATCCTAAACGTGATTTCTGTTCTCTGCTTTCTCAGAACATTTTTTGACCTACTGCTTAGAAGCATATTCTGCTTTCCCTCAGACAGACTCAGTATGTGAGTGGTAAAACTTGTCATGTTCTCTTTATGAGTTTGTGGCATCATCAATTTTGATATTATATCTCACCAAATTTTAAGTTTGGGACCACAACAAAATGCATTTTGGTTAATTTGGCATAGGACTTGCTCTAAAGTAGCAATTCTTGGCATTATACAATTGTTCAATTGTATCACCATTACCAAAGAGACATAAATCTTTTCTGAAAATATATCTTTTTATATGGAGAACCAAACTGCAAAATTCTAATTAAAACCCCTTCAGAGAAAACTTTTCTTGCAACTAACATATGGTCTTTCTGCTATAGCTGGCTAAGCCTTGTATGAAGAGAAGAAAAGTCCCCCTTTTTTTTGCAATCTTTTCTGTGTGCGTTTTATAAAATGTTTAAAAAATGTTCATTTCAGTCAAAGCACCAATGTTATAATTGGCTCTGTATTTAGTTTTTAATTTTTTTATTTTTAAATCTTCAATGGCTTATTTTCCAAAGGTTAAATTGCCAATCCATACTATATTTAGTATGTATTGCATGGAAAGTGTTTTCTTAAAAAATTTATGCTTCCAGAGTATTTGCCCTTAACTAACTCAAATATACTTTAGAAAAGTCATACGGTATTCAAAAACAATTAAATTTGCTCTTCATATTTATTTTTGAAACTTTAATAATCTTTGTTGAACAATGACTCCTATTTTATTGGCATTTGCAAAAATGGCATTAGTGAAGAGTCTAAAGAACACTCTTTAGGCCAAAGCATGTTTAATAATAGGGTACCTATATGGGTGATGTTTTGCTTGTGAGTGTTAAATAGGTTAATAAATCAGGCAGCTATATTTACCCACATTGCCTTCAATCAGAGAACCCTTTGAAAAGAACAAAAAAATATTACTGAGAAGGTTAATGTTTTTCAGAAAAGAGTTTCAAAGATTAAAAACAAACTTGAAGTTAAGGAGAAATAAATGGGAGAAAGAGCAGCAGTAGTAGTTGAGATAACCAAATACAGAAAATAATTGGGTTCTATGTCCAGTAAAACTGCTATAGAGAACTAGGATTGCGTCAGGCAAGTGTATGGTGAAAGTTCTTTCATATGGTGCCTAAGGTTTCTGGCATGTGTCACCGGTGCTGGTGACACATGAGGCATGTATCGTTTTGCCATTGAGGACAGGTAGAGTGAGCCACAACCCTTAAAGCTAAATTAATCTCTTTGGTTTCCTGAGACGCATCTTTGGATATAAACTCTGTTTGGTTTGGGTAAGAAAAGTTTGTATTGTAACAGAGTCTGGGTTTTCTAAAATCATTATTGATTTTTCTTTTTCCCCATCTCCTGACTTATCTCAACAGAGTTGGGCAGTTTGTGTGGACCTCAGTTTTAGAAACACACATATATTTAATTAGAATAATTTTCATAAATGTCCACTTCTTCCATTGAGTTATGACCTTTCTTGAGGTTAAAAAACAGATTATATTTGTCTTTAGACTCTTTTCCTCTGGCATAGAATTTCATATATGAATGTCTCGATATATTTTTGTCTAGTATTGTCTTAGTCAAAAAGTAAGCAGACTTATATGAGATTATTGAACTGTTGTTTGCAAGGTCTCACTTATATTGCATGAAATGCAGAAATTTTACTTCTGATCCATGGAACTATCTCACTGCAACCGAACACATTGTTTTTCATGTGTCATATTTTACTACATGTGATATTTCACAATTAATTACAGAACAATAAGTTTCTCTTTTTCTGGATGAGATTGCATCAGGTTCATCTTTGTATCCCACATAGTGCAGTGTACATAAATGTATTTAATTAATGTTTCACCTGCTATTTCTTTAGAATATATATATATATATATATATATATATATATATATATATTAGAATATATTTTAATGCTATTATTTACTGGTAACTATGAGTATTCTAGATGAGACTAAACACTATCTGTTCACTTAAGAAATGCAACAGTCTTCTGCACATTCAACTGATATTTGTTCAATGAAAACATGAATTTGTTGCTCTTTCAGAGCATTGGAATATTTATAATTTAAAATAGGGCAAATGACCTTGAAAGCAGAGATTAATTAGAGAATTCACCCCATGCTCCTTCTCCTTGTACAATAGGGAAAGGTCAGTTTTAGGTACAGTTCCCTGACTTTAAACTTCTCTTGTCATGAGTTACGCACTAGCTTCTCAAGCTCCAGAGGAAATACATGAAGCTTTCTGAGGAGGCAGAGGAAAGTGCCTCCCTCTCTGTGCATGCCCTTCACCATCAAGGAAAATCCTGGTCACCTTTCCTGTTCAAACTCCTCCTGGAGGTAAAGTGGCTCTGATGCAGCCTGTTGCGATGCCCTGCCCTGGTGGCCTGGTTACTTGTGTTAAAGCATCTCCCATAATTTTGGCATTTAGAGATGTCTATGAACCTGGATATGTATGGAGACATGAAACATAATGAACAGTGTATAATCCACTCATAGAAGGCACATTAAGATTCTTCTCTGAGCCTAGTTCCTGTAGGCCTATGGACAGATAATCATTTTTATTTCCACTTCCTCATGAAGTCTAATGTGAACCTTGCCATTCACTAAAGAAGACCTGTCGTGGAGATGTGGCAGGTTTCTGTAGGAGAGACAAAATCTTCTACACAGTTACATAGTTCTGAAGTTAATCTGGCAGAGCTTTTCCTTTCCTCCCAGGCCACAGCGTTTCGTGATAGAGATTGAAGATCTGTTTCATTATAGATTTGAAAATAAAGATTTAATGAGTGAAATTTATAAACCAAGGCACAGGCAGATGGGAACTCCTATTTCACTGAGTTGTCTAATAAATAGTTTTTAGTAGTAATGAGTGTCAACAAAATCTTTCATTTAAGCTTAGAAAGTAAGTGGTCAGGACACATGGAAGAGCAAAGAAGAAGATAGAAAAGAAAATACGTACATAGTAAAAGGAGATGGCTTCCAGAAATGTGTAAACAGCCAGCAAAGTACAGAACCACAGCAGCAAAAACAAATGAACAAACAAACAAAAAACCTAATGTCATAGTTGACACTCAGAGTAAATGACATTGAGCAGAATGTTACCCAGCTTTCAGCTCAGCAGCGATGGCTCTGAATATTCAGATAAAATTAGCTCAAGCTTTTATACTGAGTCCTTGGGAAGTCCTGTCCCAGAACACCCAGGGATGTAAATTCCTGTGGTCATTTCTGACAGATCTTTTACTTCTGGGAACATCAGATGGTTCTTCCCACAAGTCTTTGTTTTTGAAGAAGTATTCATTGACAATTTAGGAAAATCAAGGTGGTTTTCATCTTAGTAAGGTGTAGTGCTTAAAATTGATCTCAGATATTCCTGTTCCAGCCTAAGGCTGTTCCAATGATTACTTCCTGCATTAGCATCAGCCCCTGATAGAAATTCTGTCTTTCCTCTTTTTCTTTCTGTTTGTATATAAGTTCAAAAATGTCTCCCACCCTCCAATGAAGAAATATTCACATTTTAATCCTTGGAACTGGGAGAGACATCTTGTATGTGGTCTAGAAAAGAACGCTGTGATCAAGCTAAAGATCTTGAACAGAGCATTCTGTCTGAGTCAGCCCTAGATGCAATCCCATGTATTCTGATATCAGGGAGGCAGACACACAGAGAAGGTGAAGTGCCAACGGAGCAGACAGAAATTTGAAGATGCTGGTCTCAGCGATTGGAGTGATGTGGCCACCAGCCAAGGAAAGCCGGAAGCCATCAGCAGCTGCAAGAGGCAAGAAATGGATTCTCCCCCAGAGCTTCTGACAGAGCACAGCCATGCCAACACCTCATTTAAACACAGTGACACTGATCTGGGACTTTTAGCTTCCAGAATGGTGAGGGGATCAATTTCTGTTGCTTTATGTCCCCAAGTTTGTGGCAATTTGTTGCAGCAGCTATAAGAAATCATGTTCTCTCACTCCTGTCTTTCCTCTCTCACACTTCCATACTTCTGTACTCTTTCACCCTAGTTTGTCTTTGTTTCTCTGCAGAACAGTTCACTGCCTCTGTGTGTGTGTACCCTGGTTTTCAGGATGTTCACATTGGCCAAGCTACATAAGAAGCAGGGTACAACACACTAATAGCTGTGTAAAAATGCAGCAGTGCTGATATCCATTTTCTGAATCTTAAGCTAGACCGCATTTCTGAATTATAGTTTTCCTGCATAAGCAACCGCACCCCCACCTTGAGTTCTGGGTATAGTGGTAGTGAAGGGAGCCAGAGAAAAATAGAGTTTCACTCTTTTTGGTAAAATACGTATAAGGATTGGGCATCAGGATACATATTCCTGAAAAACAATAAATAGACTTTGAAGGAATGGACAAACAGCCACACATAAGATATTGAAAGCAGAAAGTCAAAAGTAGAAGAAATTATTATTCAGAAAATTTAATGGAGACATATAGCTGATTCTGTTAACTTTTATAATCCCTCCATCACAAGAGAAATTGGAAAAATATATATATATACTCACACCGTAGTATATAGATTGAGATTAGTTGCAGTGTTCAGGAATTGGTTGAATTATTTGTATATTTTGGTATTAAGTTACTTCTTGTGGGGTTTCTCAGATTGTGATTCACAGAAGCTTTGGAGACACTTGTTAAACATTCAGATAGATTTCTGGGCATCAACCTAGGGATGAGTCAGACTCTCTGATGAAGAGAACTGACAGTTTGTATTTTAAACAAACTAAATTTGAATAACACTAATCTTTAGAATGTGACTAATGTATTCCCATTTTGTTCCACATATTAGCTTGAAGCTTCCTTATGTCTACTTTAGTGAACACCCTAATTGGAATGGATTGTGGTTTTTCTTTGCATGGATTAGATACCCAGTTTGAGATGAGTGTCTCTGATTTGACCTGCCTAGATTCCTACTCACATGATAGAGAAAAAGAACTTTGAGATTACTTTTTAAGCCATCAAAAGACACATCTAAAAATCACTCATGTACAGCTGAACTGCCTAAGATCCTGAGCATACTGATAGAGTGAGACCTAAAGTATCGAGAAGGAATATATTCCAAAGTGCCTCTGCTTCTAATTTCTTTTCTTTCTTTCTTTTTTAAAAATTCCCATTCACAAGCCTCAGACTGAAGACCACTGTTTTTAGTGCTCTGGATGATTCTGAAACTCCTGAGGTGTCAAGTAAGACAGACAGTAGTCTCCAAGGTAACTAGGTCTGGAACCTCACAGGCAGCAACAAAACATGGTTTTTTACTTCTGAGTTGATGAGTTACTTTACAAACCAAAATTGCATAATGTCACCTGATATTTCCAACTCAGGGAACAAAAGGGGTATTTTGTATTATTCATTATTAAACTTCTTTTTCTCTAATTCACGTCAGTTCAAAAAGACAAATTGTTCATTTCATTTTCTTGAATACCATGTTTGTTTTCAAGATAATCTGTTAAAGGTGGATAAAGCAAAAGTACCCAGAGTTTCTTTTCAAGCTCATCGTATTGAAACAGATCTGATTTTATTTTTTAAGTAAAAAAAACTTGTTATATGGCATATGTATTTTGGATTTTAATGTATTTACTAATTTTTACAGTTATCTGGAACCATTGCAAAAGTAAATAATATTAACTGGTAAATGCTATTTCTGTAACTGGTTATTTTGCAAACTGCTCTATTTGAAGAAGAGTAGACTTTAATATCACTAGAAATTATCATAAAATGATCTTTTTGCATCACTGCTTACGTGAAGTAGAATTTATTATAAATTGAGGGAATTCATTAATTTTCAAAATATAAAAAAAATATTGGCAGGAGGATATCAAGTGTTTATAATATCTTGAGAGATACTTCTCCTAAGACAACTAGCCCTCTTACTTCCCTGGGGTTATTACTACACTGGAGAATAAATCGTGCACCAACAGCATGTTTTTACGGCACCTCCTCATCAGAGGCTTGTTTTGCTTATCATGAGATGTGCAGGGAATTAACACTCTGCTGATCTGAAAGGGTCCTCAGACAGCACAGATTGAAGAACAGATTGCCTCTGTAATTCCTTTATCCTGTTGTCACACCTTAATAATTATGCACAATAAGTACCAAAATGCCTCCTATTGTGCATTGGGTATGATCACAGCACCACAGAGGCAGCCCATGTGAACACAATGGATCTAAAGTATTAACTAGATCCCATCTTTTATAGGTCTTGTGCCTGCGGAGATGCATGGAAATGAAAGAGCAGCACTTGAAAGGAGAATTTGAAAAAATGTTCCCAATTTGATTATTGGAAAGGAGAAAACTATGATGTATCATCATACCTGGAGACATGATTTCCATTGTATAAACATAAACAAATGACTTTACAATAATCTCTTAGTTGAAATAAAGCCCAGGAAAAAAATGTTTTACCTTAAAAATTATAATAAAGCATTTAGAAAATTTTTGCTTGGACCAAAACAGAAAGATAAAAAATAATTTAAAATCAAAGGTAGTAAGCTGATACTTCACTGCATTTCCCCTGTAAATATGGTAGTGTGAATCTGTGAGGAAATACTAGAATAATTATTTGGTTTGAAATATCAGAATCTCCTTTTTTATACAATGCATGTTTATTGTTAGAAAATTAAAACAGACCATATTAAACTAATGTTTTTTCTGATAATATTTTATTGAAGTAGCCATTTTAGTTCCCTCTCTCTATGGCATTTTGTGCCAATTTTGCAGCCATTTCTTTCTAGTTACACTTTGGATACCAACACTAACTACTGATTAAAATAGTATGTATAATATTGGATTTCTTGCTATGATAGTAGTTGGTAACCCAAAACCACACATTGCTGAGATAATTATTCAGGATAATTGGTATGCCAAGTTTTCCTTCAAAAAATTAAAATCATTTTGAGTTTGACAATGTATTCATTTAGCAGTTTTTTTTTTTTAAATGAATTCAGTGCCTCACAAAAGTTCTGGATTGACAGACTTTTGGAGAGGCGGCTTTTGTTTATCGCGCAAATGAGGACAGCATGGGCAGCAGCAGGAGAAGCTCCACTTTCAGGCAGGTGGAACTCTCAAAAAAGAAAATTCACACTCTTGTCAATACCATTTAAAGTGCTCACATACACCAATTTCACATGAAATAAAACATTTGTGGTTGTGACTCACATCTCACTCTCTTTCCCATGCTTAAGTGAAGTTTTTCCAGCCAATTCTAGAATTAATATAAATCTGCCCATGTCTCTGGCTCAGAGTGAGAGCCCGCAAAACTAGCTCCACCATTTCTAAACTGCAATAATACATCATGTTTTTATCCTCAGTCTGATGGCAAATGGATGAAAATGAACTGGAGATAAGAGATGGTCAAGAGGAATCTGCTTTCTGTGTGTGAACATAACAAATGTTTATTCAATCCAATGACAGTATTTAGCTTTAAACTTAAAGACCTGTTTAGTTGAGTTTTTCAGTATGGGAAGGGTACCAGTTTCTTCTGTCTAAAACTAGCTTTGGCCTCTATCAGGCAAAACTAAAGTGTTACATTCAAGATCTTCGTGACATTTTAATGTAAAAATAAAAACAAATCTGGGTAATACTAATAAATTGTTTTATCATATCATCTGTCTGTGTATAAATTATTATTGGTAAAAATTTCCCAATATATTAATTAAATTACTACACTTGGTAATAGATTTTTGGATACTTCAGATGCTTAAGCCTTAAAAATACCCCATGTAAATTTTCATATGAGAAAAATATTTTTAAGTTATAAAAATGTAAAAATATAAAATATTGTGAAAATACATAATAAAAGGTAGTATTGAAATAGCTGTATAAATGTAAAATGTAAATAATATAATAAAATATGTTTGATAAAGTCTCACAGACTTTTAGTAAATCATTAATTTCTAGAGAGAGTAGGCAATATGTTTAATGTAAGTAAATATAGGTACTGTATCTTTATTTCATTCCTAATGTGAATGGTAGAGTATGTAATCTGTTCTAGTTTTTGAAAAAGAAATATCGATTTGACCAACTGATATAATTTAGACTATTTATTCTTTAGGATTTAAGAGTAATCAACTAGAACATCTAAGATAATATAGGTCACTGATATTTATTTGAATTACCTAATTTGTTATTTATTGAGCTATTCTTTCTGTCATCACTGATACATATTTTCTTCTTAAATAAAATAGACCCACAGGTGAATGAGACCCCTTTTTTGTCTCTAAGCATTATATTAATCATGTTCACTAAGTCCGCAATCCTGACTATTAACTGAACGGAGGACTTTGGACTTGAAATTTGTCCTCTTACCCTATGTGCATTCCACCATAAGAAGCATTATTTTGGATTAGGTAGATGACTCATCTGGAAGATAATTATTTATAATAATGGCACCAACATTTTTTCATACAGAAGTATATCTTGGTTTCCTAAGGATGAGTGGTGGATGAATTTTTATTTTCAAACACAATGCCAGTAAGTCACTATGTATATTTTTGAGGAATGCCCCACCTTAATGACACCTAGCCTATCTCCCATTGAGATGCTGAAAATGTCTTTTATTCACTCTACAATCCTCATTTGCAGCTATAGTATGGACAGTTTCTCATTCTGGCTCTGCCAAGCATGTAAAACTGCCACTCCTATTGAAGCTAGTGAGACAGAAGCAGGAACAAGAGTGACCTTTTTCTAGTGACAGTAGTGTCAAGAATAGCAGCTACAGTGAGTATCCAGGATCAGCAGCTTCAATGGTTGTAGTATTGGTACTTAGTGTCCAGTAGAGTTACACATAGTGGGACATGCTGCAGTGTCTGTGTGGGGGGTCAGCAGCATGGTACAATGCATGTTTAACTTGGATTGATTTAATAGCTATAGAAAAGCACTGCACTTTTTTAAGTAGTACTTTTTTCTGAAATAAAATAAAAATCCTCTTTAGAATGTGAGAGATTCTCTGTCATCAAAGGGAAAAATTAACAGAATGAAGAGGCAATGTATAACAAGATGTAAGCTATTTAAAAGTCACATATCTGATAAGGGATTAATAATCAGAATATATAAGGACCTCCTAAAACCCAAAATAACATAAATTGAAATAAAAACAGGGATGTTATCAAGATGGCAGTGTGAGAGGAGATATTTGGAACCCCTCCTGGAAAATACGACAAATGGAATACTTAAATCCAACTAGAGACTCTCTAAAGCAGTGCATAGCCTCAGCTGAGAGAACCACTCATCACACACGCACGCGTGTGCGCGCACACACACACACACACACACACACACACACACAGAACACCTAAATGTCAGAGAAAGGGAGGTGAGCAAGGGAGAGAGGCATGGGACAGATGGGGCCATGGATTGTGATCTGGACCCTGGTAGAAGAAGGAGTGAGCTGGGAACCTGATAACGCAGGCCAAAATGCAGTGAAAGCTGGGCAGCTTGGAAGCTGAGAGCTGACAAGGACAGAGGCGTGGGTAGCTGAAGCAGGTATGACCCTGGGAAAGTTGGGGCCTGAGCAGAGTTACCTTACACAGGGTCTTACACTACCCTGGGCAAACTAGTGCCACATCCTGAGTGTGTGTGCAGGCCCCCAAGAGCTCAGACCCTAGAACTGATGAACACAGCAGTGCTGACTCAGCCACAGGGTGGCTCTGGGTGAGTTGGAGCCTGAGACTCCACAGCTATGGAAATGTCGACCAGGGCAAAACATAATCCTGGGTGAAGCATGAGAGGGCTTGGGAGAAGGAAAAAAGACAGAGCTGATAGTGAGTACTCATAGAGGCTCTGTGCAGTCCTGATGGAAGGACAGGCTTGTGTTGCAGCTGAACTCAGTACCCAGGATAGCATGCAACCTCAAGAAACAAAGCAGTTACAACCCACACAGCCCTCACTGCCAGGCAAAACCTATGGACACGAAACTTGATGGCTTCTGCTCTCTCCCAAGGCTCATCCCTTGCCCCCCGCCAACTCTACCTAATGCCTGTAGTCAGCTGCAATTGGGAAATCACCATTACTCTATGCCACAAACAAACCTCCACATTTTCCAACAAACCACACCCCCAACCTTTCAGCTGAAACTGGCGTGGTGGCTCAGGGAAACTACAATACACAGGCCCGGCAGCTCCAGCATGCACTGGGATTCCAGAGGCATAGAATACCATTGCCCATCACATCCTCCCAAAGAAGAGTTGCACTGAGACCAAAGTGACTGTGTTAAAGAAGAGAAGCTCATCTTCTAGAAAATCCCTGAGTGTGAGAAGACTGAATAGCCAATAGAAAATATTGTAAGATGCTTTGGCAACACCACTTGGGAAGTGAAAGACAAACCTCTTCATATTTGCCAGGGGAAAAGTCCCCATGCCCATTAACCCTAGGGAAGAAAACTGCACAGAAAGAAAATGAAAAATGAAGGATATGGAAATATATGATCTAAATGACACAGAACTCAATTCTGCAATTCTGAGAACACTCAGCGAGATCAAAGAAAATTAGTAGATTACACAGAAGGAGTTAAATGATCTCAGAAAAGAAAATCTGTGAACAGAAGGACTACTTTAGCAAAGAAATTGAAACTATAAAAAAAAAATAAAAATTCTGGAGATAAACAGCATGATAAAAGAAATGGAAAATGAAATATCATAGAAAGCAGGACCAACCAGATAAAGAAAATAATTAGTTAGTGATAGAGAAGACAGGAATATGGAAATGTCACAGAAGAGAAAAGAGAGAGATTTGAGAGTCCAAAGAAATAAAAGAACTATATAAGAAATACCTGACACTATTAGAAAGAACAAATTAAGAATATTAGGAATACTATAAGTGGCAGAGCAGAAATCCACAGTGAGCTCACTCAAGCAAATAGTAAATGAGAACTTTCCAAATCTATGGAAAGAACTGGAACCCCAAGTTGAAGAAGAAAACAGGACCTCTAACTACCTAAATTCTATCAGACCTCCAAAGCACATTATACTTGAAAATGTCTAAGATCAAGGACAAAGAAAGAATTCTCAAGACAGCAAAGTTATCCTTTAGATATGAAGGAGGAATAAGGACATTTACAGACATAAAAAAAGCTGATGGAATTTTCCAAAACACAAGGCTAGCATCTCAGGAAATACTGAAGAGGGTGATTCAACCTGAAACAAAAAGAAATAGTAAATGAAGAAAAGTTGGAAAAACAAACACATAAATGGGGAGGAAATAAATGTTTAAATGTCCAAAAGAGAATGAAAATAAGCATACTTAAGAAAAGAAACCACTACATATATAAAACTTTTTTTTCCATAAACCTCATGGTAACTACTCAAAACAAACAAACTGAGAATTAAGACAAATAACAACAACAAAAAAAGACAAGAGATGAAACAGAACAAAAAATCATAGAACACCATCACACTATAAAAACCTGGCAGTAAGAACAAAAAAATAAGAAATTGAGACACTGTGTTACCAAAAATCAGAAAATAAAATGGCTGTAGAAAATCCTTATATATCACTCATGACTCTAAATGTAAAAAATAAATAAATAAATAAATAACCAATAAAAAGGCACAGAGTAGCAGACTGGATCAAAAAACAAAACCCATCCACATACTGTCTCCAAGAGATACACATCAGCCACAGGGACAAACACAAACTCGAAGTGAAAGGGTGGAAAACAATACTGCAAACAAATGGCATCCAGAGGAAAGCAGTATCCATACTTGTGTCGACAAAACAGACTTCAAGATAAAAATGGTAATAAGAGACAAGGATGGAAGGTTGGTAATAATAAAGGGGACAATTCAATAATACATAACCCTTATTAATATATATACCTCCAGTCAGAAAGCATCAAACTTTTAAAAGCAACTACTGAGAGATCTAAAAACACAAACTGACAAAAACACAATTATAGTAGGGGAACTAACCACCCCCTTGACAGCCATGGATAAATCATCCAAATAGGAAATAAATAAAGAAATATCAGCTTTAAATGATATATTACAGCAATTGGACATAAATGACATTTGCAGGAACTTCATCCTACAACATAAGATTATACATTCTTTTCTAGTGCACATGAAACATTTTCAAGAATAGACCATGTGCTAGGACACAAAACTAACCTCAGCTAATTCAAGATCAAAATTATACCAAGTGTATTTTCAGACCACAAAGCTTTGAAACTGGAGATCAATGGCAAATAGAAAACTTGGAAAAAAACACATATGCATGAAGATTAAACAACATGTTATTTAAAAATGACTGGATCAAAGAAGAAATAAACACAGAGACTAAAAATACATAGAAACTATTGACAATAAAAATACAATGTATTAAAAATATTGGGGTGTACCAAAAGCAGTAATAAAAGGTAAATTTATATCATTACAAGCCTATCTCAAGAAATAAGAAAAATCACAAATAAACAACCTAACATCTCATCTTAAAGAACTAGAAAAAGAATAAAAAAGGGCCTAAAGTTAGCAGAAGAAAGGAAATAATAAAAATTAAAACAAAACTACATGAAATACAGAACAGAAAATCAATTTAAAAAATGAATGCAACGAAGAGCTGGCTCTGAAAAAAGTCAATAAAATTGACAAATCCCTGGCTAAGCTCACCAAGGGGCAAAGAAAAAAGACACAAATAACCTAAATTAGAAAGGAATGAAGAAATTATGACTGATACTACAGAAATGCAAAGGATAATACAAAAATACTATGAAGGGCTATATGCCACCAAATTTAACAACCTAGAAAAAAAATGGACAAATTTCTAGAAACATATAGTCTACAGGGACTAAACCAAGAAGAACTGGATAATCTAAATAAACCAATCAACAGTAAGAAAATTGAAACAATCATCAAAAACCTCCCCAAAGGCAAAAACCCCAGACAAGACCATCTCACCACTGAGTTTTAACAAGCATTCAAGGAGGAATTAACACCTATCCTCCTCAAACTCCTAAAACATTGAAGAGGCAAAACTTTCCAACTCATTCTACTAGGCCTACATTACCTTAATATCAAAGCCTAGTAAAAATAACACAAAAAAAGAAAACTATAGACCAGTGGTTTCCAAACTTATTGCACTTGTGGACCTCTTTTAAGCCCATTTCTATAAATTTTACACCTTCTTTTAAAAACAGCTGTTTTTAAATACTGGCACTTTTGTTCAGTTTCTATCTTAACATAAAATAGTGGAAATGAGGTAATAAGTTAGGAAATAAAATTACTACACGAAAAGTACAAGTCACAAATATAATTTTACAATACTTGTAACATAGTTAAATATTGATAATGATGATCAAGTATTTAAATATTAAATAAAAATACTACTGAAAAAGAATCAAGATTAAAACAACACACTTACTCAGCTAATAAATAAACTGATGAACAATCTGGCTACAGATGTGTTTATATGTTTGGAGAAGTTGTAGAAATCATGCAAATGGGTTATTCTGAAACTGTGGGTAAAGACTGGTAGAAGAGCAGTTTGGAGAAAGGGTTAATAGCCATGCCCTCATCAATCATCATTTGCTAATGTGACCTAATTTGGAAGTGTCTCCATTAACAGTGATTCAAACTTAACATTTATTTTTCCACACCTAAGATTTTGTATTTATTTACTTTGTTTTTTTGCCATTACTGATTATTTTTTGCCCTACCGCTTAGTGGCCCAGCACATACTGCAAGGGTATGTGTATCACTGGTTGGTAACTGATGTTATATACCAATATCTCTGATGAACAAAGATGAAAAGATCCTGAATAAAGTAATAATATAACAATGCATTAAAAAGAATATACACCATGATCAAGTGGAATTCATTCTAGGAGCACAAGGATGGTTCAACATATGCAAATTAATCAATGTGATACACCATATAAATATAAATAATAAAAAGCATATGATTAGTCAATTGATGCAGAAAAAGTATTTGACAGGATACAACATCCATTTATGATCAAAACACTTAATAAAATGAATATATAAGGAAAATACCCCAACATAATATAGGCCATATAAGACAAATCCTCAGCTAATATCATACTGAATGGGGAAAAATTGAAGCCTATTTTCCTAAAATCAGGAAAAAGAAAGGGATGCCCCCTATCACCACTGCTATTCAGTATAGTACTGGAAGTTCCAGCCAGAGCAATCAGGCAAGAAAAAAAAATAAAATGTATCCAAATTGGGAGAGGAAAAGTTAAACTATCACTTTTTGTAGGTGAAATGATTCTTTATACAGAGAATTCTAAAGACTTCACCAGAAAACTACTAGAAATAATAAACTAATACAATAAAGTTTACAGGATACAAAATCAATGTACAAAAATCAATTACATGTTTATATACCAACAATAAAACTTCAGGAAAAAAAAGAAAAACAATACCTTTTGCAATCACAAGAACAAAAAAAGATACCTAAGAATAAACTTAACAATGAACGTGAAGGACTTAACACACTGAAAACTATAAGATACCCTTAAAAGAAATTGAATAAGAAAGAAAGAAATGGAAAGATATTCTGTGTTCATAGATTAGAAGACTGAACATAGTTAAAATGGCCGTATTACCCAAAGCAACATACAGATTTAACAAAATTTCCAATAAAATCCCATAGAAACTCTTTCAAGAAATATACAAAAAATATATATCAGATTTCTATAGAACCACGAAAGAACTGAAATTGCAAAAGCAATCCTACAAAAAATGAATAAAGCTGGAGTCATCACATTTCCTTATTTCAATCTATATGACAAAGCATCAATAATCAAAACAGCTTGGTATTGGCAGAAGAACAGACACACAGATCAATGAAACAGAATTAAAAACCCAAAAGTAAACTCATTAATATATGGACAGATAATCAATGACAAAAAAAACAAAAATATACAATGGGGTAAAGAAAGCTCTGCAGTAAATGGTCCTGGGAAAATTGAAAAACCACATGCAAAAGAATAAATCTGAACTGCAAACTGTCATCATATACCAAAATTAACTCAAAACAGATTAAAGATTTCCACATAAGACCTGAAACAATAAACTGTGTACAAGAAAACATCGGAACTAAACTTATAGTCCTTAGGTTCAGAGAGGACTTCATGAACCTGACCTCAAAGACAAGAAAAGTAAAAGCAAAAATAAATGAATGGGACTATATAAAATGAAAAAGTTTCTGCACAACAACAACAACAACAAAAACATCAACAGGAGATAGAAGACAAGATAGTGAATGGAGAGGAGGGCCCTAAAGCCTCTCCCAGAAAACACAATTGAACGGCCGTCCAGGAGCCAAGAAAGAGGACCCTGAGTGACAAACTGGCTGTTGAGAAATCCACAAATCGCAAGTAAACACCTGAAGGCTGGCGAGAAGGGGGCGAGTTGGGGAGAGGGAAGGTAGCAGAGACGGACCACGCGGGACGCGATCCCTGCTGACTACTCGGAGCTGCGCAGTTTGGGGAAGGGGAGAGAGACTGGGGAGCTGGGGACAGAAGGAGTTTGGGAGCCAGCCTCTGGAACTTTTGAGTGGTAGAAGGGCTGAGCGAGGACTCTGAACTACAAAGATGACACCCCAGCTCTAAGCTCCCTGGAGACCTACACAGGGCTGCAGTTCCTGTTTCCAGCCTGCTACAAAGGCGACCCTGCTGTCTCAGGCCAGGCCCAGAGTTTTGGACTTATGGAGTGGGCACTTCCTTGTGCACCCCAGGGTTCTGAAAGCAGTGTGAGCCCTTAGACAGTCAGGTACTGAATCAGGGCTGGGAAGAAAGACTGATTTGATAGCATTCAACCCAGCTAGCAAAAACAAGCCCCAGCAAAGGGCTTGAAACAGCTTCCCCAACAAAAAGCAGAAGGCAGAGCCGCCTTTGGAAAGCCTTTTGTTGGCCTCTCCCCAGGATATAGGCGCATAGCCTCCAAACGCAGTAGGAGATCAGAAACAAGAAACAAACATCCCCCTCTCCCCCAGAACTTGACCCCCCAGTGCCACCTAGTGTCTGCCCTACAGCAAGACACTACAAAAGCAATAATCTGGGCACTGAACATAAAGCCCTCATGTCAAAGAGGAAGAACCCAGAGGACAGGATGAATTCCTTAAAAACTAAAACTCCTCAGAAAGAACATGAAATTTACCCAGAAGATAGCCTGTTACAACTGGAAGGATCTCATTTAAGTGATGGAGAATTTAAAGCAGCCATTCTAAAGGCCGTGAGAGAAATGAAAACCTAGTGGCAGAACACCATAGCTGAGATAAATAATATAAAAAAAGATATAAACGACATAGAAAAAGGAACTCTGTGAACAAAAAGAACAATTTAACAAAGAAATTCAAAACATAAGAAAGATTGAGATGAAAATACGAGTAATAAATAATACCATAAAAGAAGTGAGAAATGAAATAACTGCCATAGGAAACAGGACCAACCAGATGAAGAAAAGAATTAGTGATATTGAAGACCAGAACATGTAAACAGCTCAGAAAGAGGAAGAGAGGGAATATAGAACCAAAAGGATTGAAAGAACTCTGCAAGAAATATCCAACTCCATGAGACAAAACAACATCAGGATAATAGGAATAGAAGAGGGGGCAGAGCAATCTACAGAGAGCATACTGAAACAAATTGTAGATGAGAACTTTCCAAACCTATGGAAAGATCTGGAACCCCAAGTTCAAGAAGAAAACAGGTACCCCAGATCCCTGGACCCCAACAGATCTTCTCCAAGACACGTGGTAATAAATATGTGCAAAACTAAAGACAAGGAGACAATTCTCAAGGCAGCCAGGGAAAAAAGAACTATAACCTTTAGAGCAAAACCCATCAGGCTGGCATCAGATTTCTCAGCAGAAACTCTACAAGCCAGGAGAGAGTGGAACCCAATATTCAAAAATTTAAAAGAGAGAAACTTCCAGCCAAGAATAAATTATCCAGCAAAATTATCTTTCAGATATGAAGGTGGAATAAAGACCTTCTCAGACACACAGAAGTTGAGTGGATTTGCCAGCATGAGGCCAGCACTCCAAGAAATACTGAAGGAGGCTCTTCAGCCAAAACAAAACATCAGGAAAAATGGAACAAAGTTGGGGTAACAAGGAAGAAACAAAAACAAACAAACAAACAAACAAAAACAAAGAAAGAAATAAGTAATGGCCACAGGAAATCCTCACATATCGATCATCACTCTAAATTAATGGACTGAACTCACCAATGAAAAGACACAGAGTAGCAGACTGGATGAAAAAACAGAATGCATCCATATGCTGTCTCCAAGACACACACCTCAGCTGTAAGGACAAACACAGACTCAGAGTGAAAGGATGGGATACAATACTCCAAGCAAATCATAACCAGAGAAAAGCAGGAGTGGCCATACAGATATCTGATGAAATAAACTTCAAGTTAAAAAAGATAATAAAAGACAAAGATGGTCATCACATAATGATAAAAGGCACAATGCAACCACAAGAAAACTTGACACTAATCAACATATATGCTCCCAACCAGGATGCACCAAAATATACAAAGAAACTACTAACAGACATGAAAGGAGAAACTGATGAATACACAATCATAGTGGGGGACTTAACACCCTGTTAACAGCCATAGACAGATCATCCAAACAGAAAATAAATAAGGAAATAACAGCTCTAAACGACACATTACAGCAATTGGACATCAGTGACATTTACAGGACACTTCATCCAGCAAAAAGAGACAACACCTTCTTTTCTAGTGCGCATGGAACATTCTCAAGAATAGACCATATGCTGGGACACAAAAGTAGCCTCAGCAAATTCAAGAAGATTGAAATCATACCAAGTGTGTTCTCAGACCACAAAGCTTTGAAAATGGAGATCAACTGTAAAAGGAAAACAGAAAAAACCTCATATACATGGAGATTAAATGACAGTTTGTTAAAAAAGGACTGGATAAAAGAACAAATAAAAGATGAGATTAAAAAATATATAGAAACTAATGACAATGAAAATACAACGTATCAGAATTATTGGGACACAGCGAAAGCGGTAATAAGAGGGAAATTTATATCATTACAGGCCTATCTTAAGAAATAAGAAAAATCACAAGCAAACATTTTAGCATCCCATCTTAAAGAACTAGAAAAAGAAGAGCAGACAAAACCCAAAGTCAGCAGAAGGAAAGAAATAATAAAAATTAAAGCATAGCTAAACCAATTAGAGAACAGAAGGACAATAGAAAAAATTAATATTACGAAGAGCTGGTTCTTTGAGAAAGTCAACAAAATTGACAAACCCCTGGCAAGACTAATCAAAGGACAAAAGGAAAGGACACAAATATCCAAAATTAGAAATGAAATGGGAGAAATTACCACTGATACCACAGAAATACAAAGGATTATAAGAAAATATTATGAAGGACTTTATGCCACAAAATTTAACAATCTAGAAGAAATGGACAAGTTTCTAGAAACTTATAGCCTACCAAGACT
>PVJL010000813.1:0-129322 GCA_004026885.1 Lyroderma lyra
TGGGATCACAGGGTAACGAACCTGGGCTCTCTGGACAGGGGTCTCCCTTCAGGAGGAGGGGCTGGAAGGGTGGTCAGGGATTAGAAGGAGGGGTCTGGCCGGAGTATTTCAAGGTGTGTTATCCCAGAGGCACAGGAACAATGGGCAGGGCTGGCTTAGCAGAGATAAGCCTTTCACCAAGGAAGCTGCAGTCTGGGACGTGGCCACCCGCCAGGACCTGACCGGTTAGGAACTGCTGTGCAGGTCGCCCTGTGAGGTTACTTTCCGTAGAACCCTTTCTTTTGTGCACAAGTCAAACAATGGCTTAGAGAACCCTCCCCAACGGGGTCTGGCAGGCAAAGAGGCTGGTGTGTTCCCTTGTATAGATGAGGAAACTGAGGCATGGAGAGGGGCTCTTTCTACCCAAGACGGGTCTCCCGGGACCTGCTTGGGCCCTGTGCTGGCTGCAGCCAGGGGAGGACAGGCACCTGTGGACCACAGGTCCCTTGAGGAAGACTATTGGGTCTGTCCCCAGGTGTGTGCCCTAACACCCTTCCCATGGAACATCTGAGGCTAGCAACCTGACGCTGACCCCAGGCCTGGACCCCTGGTCCTCCACAGAGGTCTCCAGCCCCTTCCTGGGAGATCCTGCCTAATGCTAGAAGAGAAGTGGACATTTTCAGAGAGAAAATCTGATGGTGGGGTAAGCGGCCTTCGCTGCGTTTTCTTAACTCCTGCCCTAGCCCTGCTGGTGCGAGCTGGCAATTTAAACTCGTCCCTGGTCTTCAGAGTTCATTGTAAGAAACAGTCAGATGAGCAATGCTTTTGCATCATCCAGAAGAACTCGTCCTTGCACATGTATTTGCTGACAGCCATTCAACCATGCCATGTAACGTGGACAGCTCAGCAAGGGCAAGCTTACCAATCCCACTTTACGGACAAGAAAACTGAGGCTCCAAAAGGCTGACTCCCTTTGGGGGAGGGGGACACACAGTCAGTAAGTGTCTAACTGCTTCCAGGTCCTCACTCCTTTGAAAGTTGCACTTTCCTGAAAACCTGATGCACTTGGCCTTTGTGAAATCACACCGTAGGACAGCCCCCTCTGCGGCCTGGGGAGCCAGGCAACTCAGGCCAGCCCTAATGTCAAGTACAGTCGTCATGCTCCCCCAAGTTCCTGATAGACTTGCCTCTGCCTTCCTCTATGGTTTCTGATTTCTCTTTCTCACTTTATTTTTAACTGTTGTCCTGTGTGTTTTGGAGGAAGCTACTTCAAGTTCCCGTTGGACTGGAAGTGACATACACCAGTCACTGTGGAAAATCGACAGCAGTCCTGGAGGAAATGTAGCCCTTTGGCTGTAAGAAAGTCACGGAGTCTTACTCCCATGAGCTCCTGACTGGGGGATCCTTTGGCCCCATTTTGTGGAAGGAAAGGGGGTCTTAGCTATCAAAGCAGGGAGCTGATGGGTAGAGGACAGAAGGCAGGCCGCAGGCCACTCAGAGCAGCACGCACCGCTCTCCAGGCCATTTCCTCCGTCTCTGCCACTCTCTCCTGCAGAACTTCCCCCTCCAGAAACCAGCGGGCCTCCAGTCTCTGGCAGATGCAGTAAGCAACTCTGCTTTGTTCGACCTTGAGCGGCTTCACCACTGACACCCACGCATGCCCACAAGCAGGGTTATCTCAGGGCAGTCAGGGCCAAGCTGAGCACCCATGCACAGGGGTGCAAGGGTGAGGAGCCCACTTCCTCAGCCCTTCCACGAAGGGCTCCAGACGCCCACCTCCATGTCCTACCCAGGCAGGAAACCCACTTTGTGGGGGTCCTTTCCTTCCAGTCAGGGCAAAAAATTATCCAGCTCAAGCCCTCGTCCTTTTGCCTCGCTCCAAAAATGTGCAGTGAAGCACATTTCCTGGAGCCAAACTGCCCCGGCACTGCCACTGGAGGGCTGTGTGACTTCAGGCATGTGACTTAACTTCTCTGTGCCTCTATTTCCTCCTCTGAAAAACAGGGACACTAATCATGGCATTCAACCTTTAGAATTGTGTCTGGGATTAAATGAATTAATGCATGTAAAATGCTTTCAACATTGAGTGAACCCCCAGAGACTGTTATTGAGTTTTATTCTAGAACAATCTTTGTGTTTTGCAAGACTGAATGTTTCTGCTCTAGAACAGTATTCTTCAATAGTAGCAACAGCAGGTTGTGACATATTAGCACATCAATGTCCAGGAAATCCACTCAACAGGTCAAGTTTATAAAAATGGAACACCATAGAAAGTATATTCTGTGTAGCAAGTGTGGGTATCACTCCCTGAGGCTTGTGTCCCATTATTAGGTATGTGTGCGTGTGCATTAATCAGGATGTTAAATGCATTTCTTACTGCAGGTCCCCATCAACCCAACCAGACAGCTGCCGCCCTGGGCGACATAATGGTGGTGACAATAAACAGGCAGCATGGACAGTTAGAGATTCCTGGAAAAGTCTGACTTGTGAGGACACAAAGTCAGTGTTTAAGAAAGAGCAGTTGGCTTTTAAACAAATCTTCTAACGACCTTCCGAGTCCAGGGTGTGGGGAAATTGTGGAAAAACGGTGGGGCGCGGTGAAGCTTGGGGTGGGGGAGCAACGGGGTTTGGTGTGGGGAGGCTGGATCCAACCTCTCGCCTCCACACACTGCAGGTGACCCAGGCTTCGCTACACTGACTCGCTTGGCAAGCTGTACCTGCTGCAGTCTGGGCCCCGGGATCAGCCCTGTACGGGCTGATGAAGAATGAAAACAAGATACAGTGTCACGAAGCAGTAAGTCCGGCAAAGTGAGGCCTGGGAGGAGCGGGAGAGAGAGGTGGGGGAGGGGAAGGCCTCTCTGAGGTCAAGACATTTGAGCAGAATGAGCAGAGGGCGGAATCCTGCCCGTGTCTGAGGGAAAAGCAGCCCTCAGAGGGAACAGCCAGTGCAAAGGCTCTGAGCAGTGGCATGTTGCAGGCTTAGCAAGGAGACTTAGGGAGGCTGAGGCTGGGATGGGGTGGAAACAGCCAAGAGGGAGATCTGGGGAGAGGGCCTCTGGGAGTTTGGGATTTGGCTGACAGAGTGATGAGGAGCGGAAGGAGGGCTCTCACCTGAGTGAGGGGAGTTAGGCTGTGGTTCACACATTGAAACGTAGACAACAGACACGTGTGTGTTTCCTTGCTTTGCCAGCTCTGACGTCCTAGAAACAGTAACACCCCAAGAAGCGACGCACCTAGATCTGGGTTTCTAATCATTCTCCTCCATGAAAAGGAACCGGGGCTCCTTGGAGAAATGGCTGATTCTAGGACGGGGGCAAGACATAGGTAAGGGGAGCCGGGTGCGTCTTAGAGCGCCAGGACGCCGAGAGGTGGCCCAAAACAACAACAAAAGCAAACCCCACGAAGACGGGAGCTCGTCCAAGGAACACGGGGGGGACATGAAGGAGTTTCCAATGGCTACATCTGGGACAATTGGAGCAACACAATAAAGTAGTATTGGATTAGAAACCAAGGTACAGAACAAACATCCCTGCGTCCAGACTAACATTAATGACTGAT
This sequence comes from Lyroderma lyra, assembly GCA_004026885.1. Lineage (NCBI taxonomy): Eukaryota > Metazoa > Chordata > Mammalia > Chiroptera > Megadermatidae > Lyroderma > Lyroderma lyra. The sequence continues at coordinate 3,538 of PVJL010000813.1, forward strand.
CGAATAAATAAATACATGGGAGAGGTTAGAAAGGTGTCCTGTGCAGAATCCCAAACAGTCATGTCGGGACCCCGCCTGCCCCCAGGCGGAGGAGCGGACCACCTGCTCCTTAAGTGATACTGTCCTTGCAAAGAGGACAGTATCAAACAGGGCACAAAGAGGAACTTTCTAGCGGAGGCGCCGGGCAAACGCCACCCCGGCCCGTTGACCGAGGTCAACATCGTCCGGGAGGACTCGTGTCGATGCTGTGCTGAGAGTGACATTTTCCCTCCGTGGTCTCCCTCCCGAGGGCCCATAAGCACGAGTGTAGTTGTGAGAGGACACGCATGTGTGGACACACTCACCACAAACCCACAATGAGGGATGGCCTTCTAATGGCCTTCTAAAGTCCCCGACCGGGACTGCTCAAAACTGCCAAGGCCATCACAGACCAGGAAGGCCTGAGGAGCCCTCAGGGCCCGGGGGAGCCTAAGGGGACATGACAAGGAAACGTCGCGCGGTGGCCTGGGTGGGCTCCCGGAATAGGACAAGGACATGAGGTAAAAACGAAGGTAATCCGAAGGAAGTGGGGACTTCGTGGTAACCGGCATGGTGCCAATGCCGGTCCATCAGTTGTGACAAATGTGCCCCCGGGATGCGAGAAAGCAGGTGTGGGGGACACGGGGACGGCTAATGCTATCTTGGCGACTTCTCCGTCAATCTAAAGCTATGCTAAAATCAGAAGTTTATTTCAAGAAAAAATAATACAGGAACAGTGGGGGTGGGGCGGGAAGGCGATGGGACCGACCCTGCACAGCGCCGGCAAGGCCTTGTCCCTCACCCCGGGGTCTGCTCCTGGGCTCTGACGGCGGGGGGTGGTTTAAACTTCTCCCCCGGGGACCCTGAGACCCAGCTCCGCCCCCACTCCCTCCAGGCCATCCCCTCCTCCATAAAATGGGGCTTGTTACTCCAACTTCAGAGAGGTTGTGACACTAAAAAGAGCCAGCTGACCGGTGGGGGTTCTTGAGCCTCATCGCCCTAAGTCCTGAGTGGCTTGTGTCACCTCTAGCTGGTGGCCTTCCTATGACCCTGTAGTCAGGTGGCAAGAAGGCTGTGGGGTCTATTGGACAAGCAATAGCAGTAAGTTGGCCCGTGAACCGAAAATGACAAGAAGAAACTGTGTCACCTCAATGTTGTGGAGGGTCTGCCTTCTCCCCTGGGCCAGAACTGTGCAAAGGAAGGTCTGGTGGTCCGTCCACTTCATGGACTAGGCTGCTGCCGTGGAAGATGGGCCGTGGTCACGCCGCCTCGTGGGAAGGCTCCGGGCCGACCTGGCTCTGTGCTGGGTCACACCGCGTGCTACACAGGCGCACGGACGTGGTTCGCGGGCCTCGGGGCGGGCAGAGCTGTGTGGGAGGGGGGCTGTAGATGTTTCTCTTTCCATTTTTCTCGTTCTGTTCACGTTCCGCCAAACACGTAATGAAAACGCGAAAAGGTGAACCTTTATTTCCACTCCCCAAGTCTGAGAGGGCTAGCCTCTCAGGCTGCTGGTCACAGCATCCCTGGGATGACCTGCTGTCCCCCTCTGACCGGCTCAGATGCCTGCCTCGCCCTTCAGTAACGGGCTGCCTCTGTGTGGGGCTGAGAACCCAGGACAAGAGCCCCTTTGGGAATGTAGGGGCGTCAGGAAATCCCACGAGCGGATGGCAGGGCCTCAGCCAGCGGGAGCTCTAAGCCAGAGGCGCCAGGTGGGGAGAGCACTGGGGCGTGTGCCCAGTTTGTCCTCTAGCCACGCGCCCCCGCGTCCCCGTGGCCATACCAGCCCAAGTCTCTGGTCAGACACGCTTGCCTTGGAGTCTGCCCACGCTGGCCGGGCCGGCGGTCATCGCCTGGCCCCAGGAGAGCCAGCCAGTGATTTCCCCAGGACTATGGAATTAGAACCGAGAGAAAGGGACTCTCCGGGCTCCTGGAGCGTGGGCACTGTAACATGTCCGCAGGGGTGCTGGGGGGCCCTCTTGTTCTATCAAAAGGACTCAAGAAAGCCAAGAAGCTGCTGTGTAGAGAGAGGTTGAGAGAAAAGCCGTGAAGCAGACGCACAGGGAGGAAGACAGGGTGACAGACGCGGGATCCGATTCCGGGCAACTTTTCAGCACGCGGTCCTGCTGTCTTGTTGAGGTCCCGCTGCGTGCTCGGCCGAGGGTTCTTCTGAACGTCCCCCACACCTGCAACTTGCTCGCACGTTCTGCTTAAAATCTGCGCCCGTTTCCTAGGGCTGCTGTGACAAAGTGGCTTGAAACAACAGAAAAGTATTGTCACGGGTCCAGAGGCAAGAAGTTGGAAATCAAAGTGTTGGCACGGATGGTTCTGTCCTGAGGCTCTGAGGGCTCTCTTATCTCTTGGTGGCTGCCTGCAATCTTTAGTGTCCCCCCTCTTATCTTCTGATAGCCACCTGCAATCCTTGGCATTCTGTGGCTTACAGATGTGTCACGCTGATCTTCGGCCTTCTCTCTGGGTGTCTGTGTGTCTTTGTCCAAACGTCCCTCTCTTTATCAGGACCCCCTAATCATCCTAAGTAATCAGATCTCCGAAGACCCTCTTCCCAATCAAGATCACATTCTGAGATTCCAGGTGGGCATGAGTTTTGGGGAGACAATATTCAACCCAGAACAAACTCCCTAAGTTGGTTTATGTTCTTTGAAACAAACAATGAAAAAAAAATCCCAGCGAATACATATGTTGGCATCAGAGGGAGATGTGGAAAGAAATAGTTTTTCAAAGAAAGTGTGGAAACTCGCTGTCTAGAGGCAGAGTGGGGGGCAATGAGGACCCCTTCCTCGTGGATGGGACATCGGCAGCTCAGTTAAACTGGGGCTCATGGGACTCAGAGCGGGTGCCACCTGAGGCTGAAGCTTAGGAAAGCTGGTGGTGAAGCGGCCGGGACGTCGGCCTGTGGGTTACTTCCAGGAGCCCTTGGAAGCTGCTGGGAAAACAAGCTTCAGTTCGGTTCTGCCCAAGAGCAGGAAAGGGCCGGGCAAAACACCTGGCCAGAGGAGTCTTTCTTCCTCCCGCCTGCGACTACCGGCCTCAGACAGCCGTGGGCTTGTCACACGGTGGCAGGCACACCTGTGTGTCACACGGAGGTCGGCATGCTGAATGGAAAAGTCTGCAGTTGGGCTGGTGGTGTCTGGGAAGAGCCACAGGAGTGAACAACCTGTGACCTCTGGTCCCTGGAGAGCTGCCCATCGTCAGGTGGCACGAGGGCAGGCAGGGTCGCATTCGAGAGAAATCGGAGGAAAAGCCTTCCTTCCACCCCAATTCAGAGGAGGATTTCCTCGTGTCACACGGGGGCTGCAAGAAGAAGCCCCAGCCCTGGCCGCGGCCCGTCTAAGGCCAAACATTGAACCGAACGGGATCTCATGGAGTCGCTTGCTGGCGAATGACGTGGCCAAAATAAAACGGACAGCCGGTCAACCAGGGTTCCGTGGGCCTTGAAACTCCAGGGAACCCTCACACCTGGGAACTCGGGTTTGTGCTGTCACCCTCGGGGCGAGGGCGGGCCTCAGGGACTGCAGACACGGGACTCCTTCCCAGCGGGGACGGCGCGGGCAGCCACGTCTGCCCCGCGAGAAGCCCGCGGCGGTCGGCGGCCCGGCAAAGCCCAGCAGCCGCGTGCTCCTTACGCTAACTTACTCCGGAAGGCCGCGCCTGGGCTCTGCATGCTGTTTCCCTTTCAGGACATCAAGTGTGGTACGAGGTTCACTTGATCACTTCGTCTGTCAATTGTGGGGGTGCCCCAAGGAGACACCTTAGGGAGAGTCGGCACAAGAGGAGGGGGTGGGTGTCGGCTGGGCATGGCAGCTCTGGGGTGGAGCCCTGGACGCAGTGGTCGACACGACTTGGATCGCCTCACATCGGGCAAAGGGGAGGTATCTGTGGCCGACTTTGTGGCATACAGGTTTAAGCAAGTACAGGTGCCAGGCAGATATCCGGGGAAAGCCAAAGGAGTTGAGCGAGGGTGTGCACTGGGCAGGGACCAAGGCGTGGACCGCAGTGGACACTTACCTGTTAGCTCGTGAGCTGTCGGCCTGGCCCCTCGTCTGAGGACAGGCACTCGGCCCGCGGCCTGACCCCAAGCCATGGCCGGAGGGGAAGCCTGACCCCAGACAGTACAGTCAACTCCTGCCCAGGAAGAATGACCCAGAAACAGTGCTCTTTGTTGAAGGGACCCCGGATGCATCGGCTTGGTGGGGGTGATGCCGGTGGGCAGGAGGGGGTAGGTGAGTGAAGCTCAGAGTGTCCAGGGCTGTTCGGCTCCACCGCCCCCACTCTGGGCTGCATCTCTAGGTTCCACGCGTGTACCCTGTACCCCTGCCATCAAGTCCCCCTTCCTGCTTGAGCTGACAGCTGATGTCTGGTCCTCAGAACCCTCGTATGCTGGACCGGAGGCCTGGACTGGGGCATGGGGCGAGGCTGCGGCTTGAGAACCAGGCACAGGTTTGATTACGCCGGCCCCCGAGCGTCACCTGCCTCCCCTTCCCCACCCCACCCGCCATGCTCCAGAACACCCAGGCGCGCTCTCTCTGAGTCTGGGCCTTTGCTCATGCTGCTCCCTCTGCCTGGAGTGCCCTTCCCAACTCTTCCTCTGCCTGACTACTCGGCACAGACATCACCCACCTGGCTCCCTGTCGAGAGAGGGCATCTCTATCCCAGGCTGTGTCGTGCCCACTGCAAGGGGAGGATCAGAGGTCTGTCACCAAGGGAGAAGGAGGACAGGGGTCCCAGGCCCAGCCAGTGTGGGGACAGCTCCTTTGTTTCCTCCTGGGAGGATGCTGACACCCATGACTCCGGACCTGGGTGCTCAGAGGCCTGACAGCCTCAGGGAGGCAGGGAGGCCGGACTCACCGTTCAGAGTGGCCCCGCCACCCCGCCTATCACCAGAGATGTGGGTGCACCCCCGCCCAGTCCATCCTTAGGTCCCACTGCAAGCGTGGGACAAAGCCGGTGTTTCCAGATTGAGGATGGGAGCAGGCTCCCCTCTGCTTCCCTCGAGGGGCAGTCACCCCAGCCTCCCTCATCAGGATCCCCTTCTCTGGGAACAGCATCGCTTGCTCTGAGCTGGGGGCTGGAGTCCAGAGCCTGGCAGCACGGACAGCGCGGGGCTCTCCCCAGCTTCATGATGAGCCCACACCCCGTCCCCCTGGTCCCCAGCGTCCCTTCCCACGCAGCAGGCCTCGCCTTCACTCCCCCCACCGCCCCCAGTTGATGAAAGACCGTGGTACAAAATTCGTTGATGAGAAAAACAGGAAGTGGCGCCTGAGAGCATGCCTGCAGAAGCTCTGCCCCACGGCTGCTGCGGCGGCCCCTCCACCCGCAGCCTTACGGGAAAGTAGGGAGGGGGCAGCCCCAGCCGGAGCTGCAGGGGCGTGGGGGACCGTCAGGGGACAGTCCAGCATGGGTCCCTTTGGCCATGAGGGCTTTATTTTTAGACCAAACATCACACCTTCATCCTGCATTTTATGTCTTCTTTTAACCTTCTCACAACAATGCCTCAAGGTTGGTACAGTGGCCCCATTGTACAGATGAGTAATAGACTCAGAGAGGTTAAGTGACTAGGCTGAGGCCACACAGCCTTTCCCACGGCTGGGTCAAGGCTTCTCGATGCTTTCTCAGACTTTGATTTCTATTTGTGGTGTGTTTTTGTTCTGGGCCTGTGAGCACACCGTGGTGGGGGAGGGCAGCACGGGGCACGCTGTTTCTGGCTCCTTCATCTCAGCACACTTCCTAAGCTGGTGCTGAGGAAGAGGAGCAGGGCCCATGGCTGAGGGTCCACCCCTGCAGGTTCCAGTGCCGGGAATATGTGAGCTGGAAGGACCGTGTACCCTGGTCCTTTTGTTAGAGAAGAAGAGAGGGGGACCAGGGAGGGGAAGTCACCCAACTGACACTGATCCCCCAATACAAGTCAGGTGTTGATGACCTCAACTGGCCGACAGGCCAAAGGACTCAGAACTTCAGGTGAGTTTAGAACCCTCTTCCGCTCCCAGGCCTGAAACTCAGCACGGCCCCAATCCCACAGCGTCGTACCTGAGAGGCGCCATCAAAATGACATGGCGGGAAGATGAGCCCCGATGGAGCCACAACCGCCCTGAAGGCCGCTCCCATCCAGGCCCGAGCCCTCACCCAGGCCCGAACCCTCAGCGGGACCTCGACTCTCCCCTGCCCCTGAGCATGAAGCCTGGCTCACCCCACTTGCCCCAGGAGGGTAAAGTAGGACTCTTGGTGACCCTGCTCATGGAGTCCCACCCCAAGCCTCTCCCTGCCCAGGGCTCCTAGAGATCGGACTTTTGGCACCGTGGGCGGGAGTTGTCACCCTTATGGCTCAGGTTCCTCTCAGGCTGTGACCCACAGGGTTCCCCCTGTGCTTGAGCTTCCCTTCACCACCCAAATCTATTTATTGACCATCACCTCTGCCTGTTGCTACCTCTGGGCATCCCCATCACATTCCACAGAGCTCTCCCAGGCCCACGGCCACCCCCAGCGCATGCCCTGCTGCCCACATGGTCCCTGAGGTTGAAACTGCGGTGCCGTGCTGTGGCCTTCACTCACCCACTACCCACCACTGCACCATCCTCCTGCCACCACCGGGCACCTTTCTTCGGAGTCCCTGGGGACGACCATCAGACCACAGCAGAAGTCAGGTGGGGACAGGACAGGAGGCACCGTCTGCTGCTGGGTGGTGTGTGGGCTGCTGGGCCGCAGAACAGAAGCAAAAGGAGCTCTTGTCCTGCAGCACCAAAGGCTTGCCCTCCTTTGGGGAGCAGTGCCCTCAGCACTGAGCAGCACCCCAAATTCAGGAAGGTGGACGCGAGGTGGGAGGCCGGGCCTCCTCTCCTTTACGTGGGTCTCAGCCTCTCCCGTATGAAAGGGGATCATAAAAATGAATTATATAGGTAAAGTGCTTAGGACGAGGCCTGGCCCTTAGCAAGGGCTCAATGCGTTTTTATTATCATCATGCAACTTAAGGCTTACAACTCTGTGAGGTCATTAACATGCCCCCATTCTCCAGGGGAGCAGACTGAGGCAGAGAGCTGCGGAAGCCACGTGTCTGTGGTTATCCAGCATTCGTGGCCGAACAGAGATTGAACCCAAATCTGTTGGCAGCTTTGTGCTGTCAGCCATGGAGCCTGATTTCCGAGTCTCCTCTGGTTTGCAGGCCAGCTTTGGAGGTGTACACACAGCCCCTCCCACCGCCCCACGCGGTCCCCACGTCCTGCCGGAGGCCTGGATGGGATGCACTGGGACAGAGGCGGGGTCCCGGGCAGAGCCTTCCCGCCGCTCCACCACCTTCTCCCGCCGGGTTCCCTGCACCCCAACCTCGGCGCCTCCTGGTTGGGCTCCAGGGAGGCACAGGGCGCCACCTGGTGTCAAGGGGGCGCACGCGCCACCACGGGCCCAGCCCGCATCACCGCGCTCCGCGCGCGCTCCCCGCCGCCCGGGTGGCTGCGTGTGCCGCGGTCCCGCCACACCAGTGACGTACAGGACACGGAAGTCGCTTTCCGTCCTGGCCCGCCTCCTCCAGGGATGGGGAATGAGCCTCAACCCTTGTGTTGCGGTTCTTGGGCGGCTGGTGTCTTGGGGCAGGTATGGCGGCAGCAAGCTCATTTTGCTGGAAGTATCTGCGTCCTCCCCGACTTCTTTCTAAAATCCTGCACGCCAAGAGGCGGGTCATTCCGGAGCCGCTTTCCCAGCTTAGCCTGGTGCTGGGCAGCTCAGCCGAGCTCTCACCTTCTTCCCTCCCCTTCTTCGCGCCGGCCCCCTTCGGGTCCGCGCGGGGCGACACCTCCCTCCAGGCCTTCCCCCAAGCTCCCCAGCACGCCCTGCAGCAGCCCCGCGCCCGGCCACCTGGGCATTTGGCAGTCCCTTGCAACAGCATCTGCCCCCAACGTCAACGTCAGTCCCTCCCAACCTGCCTTCTCCCACACTTCCTGTTTCAGTGAAAGTTGTCCCTCTTGCTGCCAGTGGCCAAAGCCGAAACCCCACCTCACGGTTCACTTCTCTCTTTTCGGCCACCACAGGCAGGTGTCTCAAGCCTCGCTGTCTGCATGACAGACAAGGGGTGTGTGTGTGTGTGGGTTTCATTCATTCATTCATTATATGCTGTCACATGCCACCAGACACGGTCCTAAGCCCTAAGAGAGCAGTGACCACCATTCAATGTCCCTGCTCTCAGGATATTGTAGTTAGTGCACGTGCGCAGGTGTGTGTGGAGGGAGCAGATGGCAGATAAAAACAAGAGACAACTCGCATAGCAGTATGTGCTAGGGAGACAGCAGGCTGGGGCCTCACCCCGCATCGGCTGCCCTAGGGTGCTGATCCCAAGCAGGGACTCCTCTCCTTTATCCTCACCCCCCACCGCTGAACCTCCCATCAGGCACCCTCCTGTGTGCACGCCCTCGTCACCCGGCTGGGGATCCACACCCACACCTGGCCGCCCACACGGGGCATCTGCTGCATGGCCTCCTGACCCCATGCCTTTGGGACCCAATTGTTCAGGAAGGGAAGAGGAGGGATGGACGGGGGAGAGGAAGAGAAAGTAGCGCCTCAGCTTGATATTTTGAGAAGTTTCAAACCCTTGAAAACACTGAAGTATTTGTGCACTGAACGCCCTACGCCCTAAAGAGACCTTAGGGTGGGAGGCAAACAGCCGGGCTGTTAGTTTGCTATTACTGCCCTAACAGAATAGCACACTGACTGGGCAGCTTAAATGACAGCAATTTATTTTCTCACAGGTCTGGAGGCTGAAAGTTCCAGGTCAAGGTGTCAGCAGGTCCAGTTTCTCCTGAGGTCTCTCCCATGGGCGGGCAGACGGCCACCTTCTCGCTGTGCCCTCCCTCGCACGGCCTTTCCTCTGCCTCTGCGTATCCCTGGAGTCTGTCTCTCTTCTTCTAAGGACACTAGTCCTATTGAATTAAGATCCCACCCTTATAACTTCATTTAACCTTAATTATTAATACCTCCTTAAAGGGCTCATCTCCAAATACAGTCACATGGAGGGTTATGGCTTCAACATAAGATTACTGTGGGACCAGTTTGGTCCATAACGTCATCCATGCAGGAAAGCACGCAAATCCAAAGTGTCAAGCTTGACAAGTTTTCCCAAACTGTGTTAAGAGCACTCAAATCAAGAAATAAAACATAACCAGTACCCAGAGCCCTGCACAAAGAAGGGGTTCCAAGCACGTCCCATGATCTCAAAGAGTAACCAGTATTGTGATTCCAAGCGTACACTGTTTTTGTCTGATTTTGAACTTTGTATATACATATGTATGTATTCGTGTCTGGCTTCTTTCATTCCATATTATGTTGTGAGTTCTTCCGTGTTGTTGTATGGAGCAAAAGTTGGTTTATTTCATTGTTGTGTAGATGCCTAAGTGTGTAAATGTCTACATTTGCTGTAATTTATTTATCCATTCCACTGTGGATGCACATTTAGGTCTTTTCTAGGTTTTGGTCCTGCGGCAATTGGGGACAGATACGGACTGTGCTAAATAAAGATCTCTCAGCCTCTCAGGACCTTAACAGTTGAAGGAATCAGACTTTTAGGGAGCTCCTACTATGTGCCAGGCATGTATCTTCACGTAGATTATTGCTCTTGGTCATTTCTCCTTCCCCTGGCTCCTCCAAAGTGCTCTGCTTGGATCTCTAGCCCAGCATTGCTCTGCTGCATTTGTCTGTTTCCATGCATGCCTCCTTCCCCAGCTGAACCCACTCATCGGGCTGTCTGGGGATGGGAACCAGCCCCAGCATAGCTTTTCAAGTTCCGGGGGGATTTTGATATCCTGGCAAGGCCAAGAACTAGTGATTTAGACTCAGAATCTTAGAGCCATGTGTGAATGAGTCAGGCCAGTGGCATGGGCCTGTGGGCATTGCTTGGGTGGTCTTACCTGGCCCTGCTTCAAGCAGTGGGTTACAATACCAGCCTGGGATCAGAAGATTGGGGTGGGGAAAGGCCCTCAGAGTCCCCTTACTGGCAACAGGCTGAGAGCTGTGGCTTTAGAGCAGACCCCCAGGAGCAAGCTGGGCCTGCAGATTCATGGGCCCTTCCCCAGCGCTGAGGTCCAGACTGAGAAGGAATCCTGAGCAGGAGGAAGTGTTTAAAATGCAGACACGTTGGGGCAATCGAAGCCAGCGAATCCCTGCTGCTTGCTGATCTGTTACCATGGGAACAGGACGTGCCTCAGGGTCCTCATCTGTGCAATGGGGCTTCTGGTCTCCAAGGCTGTTCGCAACCAGAGCCTCTGGGGCTGGTGAATCGGTCACAGGCTGAGAGCTCTAAGTTGCCATGTGGCCAGCTGGTAAGGGGGGTGGTCTTCAAACGCTCCTTTTCAAGCAGTAGATCTTTTTCTGACGTGAAACTCACATGGAGACCAGCATGCGAACACTGAGCCTGTGCTAGAAGTGGGGTGCTGCTGGGTGCCCTGTCCGTCTCTCTTCACCCTCCCCCAAGCTGGTGCCTGGGGCCCAGGTGAAAACCATGTCTTTACAACCATGGCGAGAACTCAGATCTTCTGATCACTTTTCCACCCACCATAGAGGCTGTCTGAACCAGGGCAGGTTTCCCAAGCAAAAGTCAGCTCAGGATTTAAAAAAAAACTGCATCATTTTCTGTCCTTTCCCAGAATGCAACCAGGCAATACACCGCCACAGGTTTAGAATCCTTTTTTTATGCTTTAGAGTCTTGATGGAGCGATTCAATTCTCAAGAATTTCCTCAAGTCTTAAGTATAGACGCTGCAGGTATCTACAGATGTTCGTACTGCCCAGGTTGTAAAAGTGGGGAGAACTGACAGGTCTTCCAGAGGCTCAGTAAGGAAAGAGGGACGAGAAGGCCCACTCACGGACATGCAAATGGGTTCATGACCAAGTGACAAAAGGTGTGCAGGAAGATCCCATTAAGAAAAGTAGATGCATATGTAGATAAACGAGAAGACACTTAAATTGTAGGTGTTAAATTGTGGGATTACGGGGCATATTCTTGTTGCTCACTTGTACGTCGATTGTAGTAAACACACTGCCTCTTAAAAAAAAAACAGATGACATCAGCAAGGTAATACAGATAAACCTAAGAAAGGGAGAATCCCTCCCAGAGGCAACACGTGGGGATTGGGAATTTCGCAGGGCCCCTCAATTTGGTTCCATTTTCACAGTGCAGGGCTGGGGTGGGGGTGGGGGAGTCCTGGATAAGAGGACAGGTGGGTGACTTCTGTGGGAGCCACGGGTTCTTCCTTGCAGGGTCACTGGCAGAGTGGGCTTCCAAGATGTGTGCTCCTTTGGCCCCCAGAGGGCATGGCGTCAGGGGACAGACAGTCCAAAGACCAGAGATCAGTGAACTCAGGGTGTGCTTGCGGCTCCACCTGCTGGCAGCTTGGCCCGGCTTCCCAGAGGGCCAGCTTCTGGGTGGTGACCAGCCCTTCCTGTCTGCACTTCCGGCCTCAGGGAGCCACCCGCCCACCGTCCCGACAGGTGCTGGGCCAGGATGAGTCGCTCACATTTACTGGGCCCCTTCTGCGCCCAGCTGTGGTTTAGGTGTGCCCACCTCAGCCCTGGATGGTGTTCCTGTTATTTCAGTTAAACTGAAGCCCACAGTCCTGCAGACCCTGCACGCACTGGGAAACCCCTGGTCCCCCGCCGGGGCTCCTGGCTCAGTGTGGGGCCAGTGCAGCATCTCCAAAGGCTCCCCCGGTGCCCATGCTGGCCCCGCTGCCTTCTGCCCCGCCGCCAGGCCCAGAAGCTGGCCTCACTCAGAGCCAGGCCTCCTCGCCCGGGCCGGGCTGCAGGTCCGCCCAGATGGGGGCCGTCCAGCTGTGCCCTGGTGCCGAGCCCAGGCTATCCTGAGTGGGTCAGGGAGAAACAGGATTCGTGAACATGGATGAGCTTCACTCCTGCAGCCCTGGGGCCAGGTCAGGGGCACTGGATGGGACCAACTTTCCTTTTTTCGGGTAGCTGCCCGGCTGGGAATTGAACCCAGGCCGCGGTGTTGAGAGCATCGAAGCCTAGCCACCAGGGAACCCCCTGGGACAGCTTTTCTGAAGGGGCAGCTGAGCCTTTCCGGCCGAGTGAGCCCGTGCTCACGCTGTCCTTCCAGAACCTCCTCCTCTGCTCAGTAAGCACCTGTCCACCCTTCTCACCCCGGCCTGACCCAGGTACCAGCCTCCTGGTGAGGTCCCTTAGCCCTTCGGGGGACGGTCACGCTGCACCCCCACCCCGTGCTCCGCAGTGAAGAGGTGACATCACCCCCGCGCTCTCCTCCCGCTGGTGGGGGCCTGCTTACACCTGAGCTGACAGGCAGACAGAATGAAGACGACAGGCAAGCACGGTTCAGAGGTTGGTACTTTTTTGGTTTTCTTTTTTTTTGCTTTTGTAAAGAAAAATAAGATTGTGTTTTGTTTGACAGAAAACAGGCCGACCCCTCCCCGCCCGACCCGTCCCTGCGAAGGGAGCAGAGGGGGCCCCGTGGGGGCTCAGAGCCAGGGAGGAGCTGTGTTTGGGGATGGGATTTGGCTTTGTTACACAGAAAGTAAAATTAAAAAGTTGACACACACGGCCACTATACAAGGGGCACAGGAGACGCCATCTCTGAGTTGGAACCATCTCTGGCCGTGGGACTTGGCAGGAGACAGTAGCTCTCAGGACAGGAGTGGGGGGAAGAGGAGAGAGGGGGAAGTCAGAGCAACCTCCTTCCCCACACGGTAAAAAAATGACTAAAAAAGCACTCAAAGTTTAAAAAAACTAAACCTCCCGGCAGGGAGAGCTGGGGGCACCCTGCTAACCGGCAAAATGCCTTCCCTGCGGAAATGTGTAGAAAAATAAAATTAAACTTTATCCCTGAATGATAAAGACCCTTCCTCCTGCCCTCATGACCCTCCCGCCCCCAAGTCTCAGAATTCACCGAGGCAGCCAATGGCTCCCCAAGTGGCACAGATACGTGCACCGACACTCTCTCTCTCTCTCTCTCTCTCTCACACACACACACACACACACACACGGCCCCGAACCTGTGTCCCAGGCCCATGGCAGCCGGGGCTGGGGCGCCCCGACATCTGCGGGCACATGCAGTCTCACATTCCTCACAGCTCTGGGGGGGTCCCTGTGCCAGGCTGCGGTCCCTGCTTCTCTTGGGACAGGAACCCAGCACCAGGTGGGGGGCAAGCCTGCAGTAGCGGTCAGAAGGGCAGTGCAGGGACCAAGGGCGGTGGGGTAGGACAGCAAGCCAGTCCAGGTGACCCGAAGACAAGAGGTCTTCACAGGGACAGTGGAATGAAAAGGAGGGAAGTGGGGTCTCAGCGGCTGAAAGGAGCCGGGGTTCCGGCGGGGCGGGGGTCCGACCTTGTCTGGGACCTGCAGGCTAAGGGCCTGCGGTGGGGCGGGGCCAACGAGGCTGCTGCCTGGGAAGGTAACCAGAGGTAATAAAAGAGGGGTGCACTCCGGCAGAAGGAAGCCTGAAGTCGGGGTGCTTATACTAGTCCTGAAGGCCCAGCTAGTTCTGAGCCCTGGGCTGGGGACTCCAGGCACACACTGTCCTCCTGGGGGAGCCACCAGAGGGCAGGTCTGGCCCGGACCCAATGGGAAAGGGTGAGACAGGATGCCCCTCTTCCAGCGGGCCTGTCCAGGGGAAGGTCCCTGGTGGGTAACACAGGGACCACCCCTCCAGCCTCCCCCAGGAAGCCTGAGGCAGCCCAGTGGGACAGGGGATACAGTACTGAGATGTGATCACAGCCCTGGCCGGGGTCAGGAGGCAGCCCGGCTCCTGCTGCAGGTACAGCTGTGGTGGGGTTCCTGCCAGGCAGGGCTGGAGCGTGGGGAGGGGCCCCAGGCTCGTGCACCCCTCGGAGATCCCTGGCTTCCGGGACAGCACCAAGCACCACGGATGTCAGCCGAGGAGGTGGGCGGAGAGCAGTGTGACCTCAGACCTCGCTCGGCCCCACAGCCTATGAGGTGAGGCGCCCTGAGGACAGGACTCAGTCCGGCAGGTCGAGGGCCGAGGCCGGCAGTGGTGGCAGAAGCATGCACCTGGGTACACCCGACGAGACAGTCCGGGGGCTGAGAGGCTGAGGACTGTAGTCAGCGCAGGCTCTGGTACAAGTAGGCAGAGGTGAAGAGGGCGTTGGCAGCCAAGCTCACGGCCAGGAGGCCCCGGACCAGGGAGGGGCCAAAACGACCTTCAGGAGAGAGCGAGAGACCCAGTCAAAGGTGCAGAGGTGAGAAGCTGAACCTGTGGGTGGGCTCTGCAGCTGAAGGCCCCCTGGCCCGCCGCAGAAGCAGCTGTGGGGCTGAAGCCCTGCCCCCAGGGGGCTCCCCACCTGGAAAGACCCTCCACCTGTGGTCCCTGGTTAAGTCCCTCCTCCCTTCTTTCTCGAGCCCGTGCCACCAGGCAGGTACTGGGCCAGGGCGTCACGGGCTTGTACTTTGATGACGGGGTTGGGGGTGCAAGGCGGCTTTCAGACAGGACATGGGGCTGTAGGGGGATGAGAGCCCTGCCCAGGTCTCAGAGGTAAGTGGCTGACGGTGGTCCCCCACCTCAAGCCTGTGCTCTGGCCAGGGCCTCAATGCTGCTGGGTCCCACGCCCAGACCCTGCCTGACTGGGTGGCAGCGCCGGCTGCCAGTCAGCTCAAAATGATCTTTACAGGAAGACTCCCCGCATGCTGGGCCGTCCCTCTCCGGCACGGTGCCCACGCTCCCCGGGGGGAACCGGCACTCTACACACACCCAGGGCCTGACGTCACACCCACCTGCGGCTGGGAGTGGGGCCAGGATCTGAACCCGGGAGACGCAGCACCCCGTGCGGACCTGCAGCCCCTGCCCCAGCCACCCAGCGCCCTCCTGGGGGAACTTCCTGCAAAGACGAAGTGCTCTGAATCTGCACTGTGTGACCAAGCAGCCACGGGCACGTGTGGCAGCAGAGAACCCAGAATGTGGCTGGTACAGCTGAGGAACCACATTTCCAAAGTTTAATTCTGTTAAGATGTGAATAGCAGCCTGTGACCAGAGGCTACTGTAACAGTGCAGATCCAGACCCTGACCAGAGGCTGGCGAAGCGGGCTGCTGAGTCACAGACTGGACCCTGGAGGCACTGGGTGGGTCACCTAACCGGCCTCTGTCCTTGAGGGACCCCTGAGGGTCCCGGGCGGACCAGGAGGCAATGGCGGCTGCAGCCCCGAGGCGCCCACACTGCCCACCCCACTCGCGCAAAGCGGGGCGCTGACCTCTCCAGGCTGCAGCCTCCTCTGGGCACCCTCTTGTGGTGGTGTCCACCATGCAGGTGGACGACTGGGATGAGTCATCCTCCTTTTTGATGGAGCGGCTGCTGCCTCCTTCCGGCATTGACCTCACGTCTGCAGAGAGAGGGGGTGTCTGAGTGGGTGCTCACAGTTCACCCCCGGGGACAGACAGGGGGCTGCTCCAGCTCCCATCCCAGGCAGCCCCACCCCGGGCAGTGGGCGCTGGTCTTAGACTCAGACACCAATAGGTGCTGGGAGACACTAGTCACAGTGAAGCTTCTGGAAGAGGCAGGTCAATGGGCCAGGGAGCAGCAGGGATGGGGATGTGGGACCTCAACCTGTCTGGCCAGTATTCAGGCCCAGTTTGGCCAGATTGTCTGGCGTCATAAGAGACACAGGAAATACACTCATTCGTGTTAAAGTGCTAGATTTTAAAGGCTGAGGCCTAACTTAAGAAACTTAACAATATGCTTTGCTGAGCAACATTATTTGAGCAAAACCAAAGTGTTACCAGACGCAGCCTGGCAGGGCGCGATCTGCTTCTGATCCATCCCAAGGAAAAGAGGTCCCTCAAGGTCAAGTGCAAAATAAGAAAATAAAACCAGCCAACAGAGGAGAACGTCCTGGAGGGTTCAGTCACCAGGAGTCAGGCCAGGGGTGACTGGAACTTGGGAGAGTGGCCGCACACACCAGGACAGAGCAAGGGCAGGCCTGGGGCGGCCTTCTGACAGGGGTCCCCACCGCTGCGTGCGGCTCGGAGGCTCCGCCGCCCCCAGGAGGCGGGCAGAGGGTCGTACCCACAGCGTGCTTCGTGTCCGGTGCCAGATGCCTCCGCGGCACCTGGGGTGGCTCGACAGCGAAGAGGCTGCTGTTGTGGGCCAAGTGTTCGTCTGAGCTGCTGGGGGTGCTGGGGGCGTCCCCGGGGGTGGACGGGAATAGCAGCAGCTTCTGCCCCTTCAGGTTGAGCCGGGCAGGGCTGATGAGGGGCCTGCGGTGACGCAGAGAGCCACAGCTGGAGGCCACCGAGCCGGCCACGGAGGGCGCCGGGGAGGGGAGTGGGGAGGCGGGGCAGCTCCCCGACAGCAGAGAGAAGTGATCTGGAGGGCAGGAGGACAAAAGCAACGCTGGTAACAACGCGTGGACGTTGGCCAGAGTTACAGTGAGCAGGCCATGGCGACTCTGCTCCTCTATTGACCCAAGAAGGTGGGCAGGGCTGGGGGGACAGTGAGGAGAGGCCTGCACCCCGCCGGGCACCTGAGGGCGTGGAGAGGACCAGGGAGCCTCAGAGACGTGCCCTGAGCCTCCCGATTTCCATCCAAAGCCCCTCAGCTGAGAACAAGGCCCGACGGAAACCAACTCTTGAGACCTAAGGTCAGTTCACCTAAGCTCTGCTGATGGCGGCCCCCGTGGGTGCCATTTCCCCAGTGGTCCCCCGTAAGGAGGACAGCATTCTTTTTTTTTTTTTTTGGTATGTGGGTAGTTCTTTGGCTGGGAATCGAACCCAGGCCGCAGCGCTGACAGCGCCGAAGCCTTAGCCACTGCACCACCAGGGAACCCCCCGACAGCATTCTATCTACTCCTAGAAGCTATCATGCCCATTTCACAGAGGAGGAAACTGAGGCACAGGGCTGCGAGGTGAACAGACCCTGTCCGACCCCAAAGCTCACGCTTAACCGCTGGGCCACCCCGTCCACACACTGCCCCCACCAGAGGCAGCTATCCCCCTCACTGCTCTTGGCTCTCCATCCTCACCTGCAACAGGGACTTCCCCCGATCGAGACGCCTGCGACGGGGGCCGGCTCCCACTGAACAGATAGCCGGAGTCTGGAGGGGAAAGAAAGGAGACCCAGGTCAGGCCCGTGGCGGGGACAGCCCGCCCCACTTCTCCATCCCCAATGGCCTGCTCTGCCCAAATCCAACCTTTGTCATTTACATCCTGCCTTTCACCCTGAGGGAGGATTAACCCGAGTCACCTCATTTCTAAAGGACAAACCACCAAGCAGTGTGCCCACCCCCCGCAGTCTGCAACCCGCTCTCCTCACGGGAGGGTCATGAAGAGGCTTCAGCACAGTTGGCACCCACCTGGGGCCCAAACCCACCGCACCCTCACCCCGAAGGCCTGGAGCCCCCTTCCTGGCTCCTGGTGGCAGCAGAGAACACTCTCTTCGGGGAGGGGCCCATGGCCGGGCCTCCCAGGTTCCCATGTCCAGGGCACTCGACGGTCCCCCGGTTCCAGCTGCGGTTCACGAGCACCAGAGGCCTGTCAGCACCGGGGCCTGGACTGGGCCGGGCCTCAGCTGCGGCCTGGCTGCTGTGGGCAGAGGCTCAGGAACTCGGCTCACTGGCGGTCTCCCTGCAGGAGGGCAGGCAGCAGCCCCTTTCCCAGCAGCTTGGCCATGTTTGGGTGCACAGACTTCTGGAGTCCAGGTCCCTAGACTTGGGCAATCACACCTTCTGTCCCACCCTGAGGGCCTACCCTTGAACCTTACGCACCGTTCAGCTCAAAAGCTGTGTCCTCTAGTGAGCCGTCCCTCCTGCAGTGTGGCCAGCCTGGACCTAGGAGGCCCCAGCTGCCTCCCAGGGCGACACTAGTAACAGTGCAGATCCCCGGGCCCCCACCTGGGAGGGCTGCTGAGGGGCTTAAACGAGATAGTGACTGCACCCTAGCAAGCCCGGTGTAGGGGATCCCGTCCAGCAGCCCCAGCACCGGCCTGGGAACTCAAGGGGCCCGCCCCAGGCCACCCCGAGGGTGTGGCAAACCCAGCCCACGCAGTGGCTTCCCCAGTCACGAAAGTCATCACAGAGCGTGGCAGGGCTCTGAGTAGGAATCACTGGGTTGATTTTACAGTCGACTTTCCAGAAAGACCCTGTGGACCCCACAGAACGGCCGCAGTCTTAAGAACGGTGGCAGCCGTCCTGGGCAGCTGTTGGGTGGATTTGAACTCAGCGCCGCCTGTTTCCATAGCAGGAGCTCCAACCGCCCTCCTGCGTTGCCTCCCGCTGTGTACTCGGCCGCAGTCCCCGTGCTCAGCTGCCCCCAGCCCCGCTCTGTCTGCCGATGCCCGAGCGCCGCTCACCTGCTCGGGTCAGCGAGGGGATGGTTCCCAGCGAGAGGGCCTGGCTGAGGCGGCCGGGCAGCGAGGAGGGCGAGGCCTGGCGGGCAGACCGGAACAGCTGCTGGCTGGCGAGCGGCAGGAAGCCCGGTGGCGTGGGGATGAACAGAGACGGTGAAGAGCCTGTGACACTGGGGCAGGGGATGGCCAGGCTGGGGCAAGTGGGGAAAAGGCCAGTGGCGTCTCCTGGGAGGTACCTGTGAAAGCCAGTCGGGCAGGGGAGAGGGGAGGAGGGTCAGCCCGGAGGGCTCTGGAGGCAGCCTCCTGCCAGCCGTCCGTCCCCTCTCCCCTGGTGCGAGGAGGGGCCTGAGTCGGGGTCCTAGAGGTGTGCGTTAGTTGAAGCGGAAAAGCAGTCCGACCACATTCACACCATTAGGATCGGGTGGCTGGGGGGTGCCAGCATGAGCCCCCCTCCCCTGCCGCATGCCCCCTCCGACCCCCCTCAACCTCACAGCACACTAGTTCCACTATGAGTCTCGGTGTTAAAGTGACACTGTCACCCTTGCCAACCTCACGCCAACCCTTCGCCTTGAACCCAAAATGCCCAGCCCCACGCCAGGCTCAGTAAAGGCCAGTGGCCTTGTCCTTCCTGCTTGTGCCCAGAGCCCCCAACAGCGGCCGAGCTCAGGGAGGCCCCTGCTGCTCTCTAGCCCCGGACACTGGACACCAACCTAAAGGGGCTCGTAGAGCAGGGGTGGAAGTGGCTGGCTTGGGTCTCCCCGGAAGAGGTGAGTGGGACACAAGCCAAATTCGAACTTAGAAAAGACCTGTAAGCAACTGCAAGGCTGACCAAAGGACGGAAGGTGACAGAGTCTCTTTAACTCGAGAATGGTACAAATCACACGATAGGACCTGGTGGCCCCAAGCCAGAACGTCAACCATGCTTCTGATTAAGGCAACCAATTACAGAGCGGGGGCAACAGAGACAGTTAATGCATTAGTCCGCCCACGGTCTGGATGGAGCTGCGGGAGGTCCAGCCTTACCTCGGTCCCAAGGGACAAAAGAGCCCATGGACAATGTGCTGACGGACATGTAGGCTGGCTCAGGCCCTGCAGCTGAGGCTGGCTAAGGGACCCGCCCTGTGCCCGTCAATGACCGAACACTAGGGGCACCCAAGGCCAAGCAAGCTGCACCCCGCTGAGTTCCTTGCTGTTTTCCACTCCTGCCTTTCCCTTTAAATAGCTTTATGAGCAGAGTGTGGGATCAGTGTTGTCCTCTTGGAGATCATTAGACCTTTCTAACACCGTCCAAAGGGCCAGGAGGCCACCTGGACTTCAGAACCAAAGGTGGGCCTGGTGTTTGGAAAACATGGGGAAATCAAGGCAGGAGCTCACAGGTTAATCTGCAGGAGGCTCTGGCCAACCCGGCCAACCCCAGGCTGGACATGCCTGCATTCCACCTCTGACCTCTCCTGAAGCCTGACACTCACTTCCTTGCCACCCAGATACCTAGGGAAGGTTCCACCTCTGAATGGAAAGTGTGACGTCGTGTTGTTGCTGTTTTAGAATTTGAATGCCATTTGGCAGGATGGCGTGGGGAGAAACTTTAGGCACTGCAAGGGCAGTAAAGGTGCAGTGGGACCTTTGCCAATGTGATCACACACGAAGCTGTCCCCTGCTGGCGCCCGTGCCTCCTAGAGGTATGTCCTGACCAGAGCAGAGCCCTTCCAGCAGATGGCAGCAGGATTCCATGGTGGGCTTCCTATGCCCACCCTCACCGAGCAGCCCTCCCAAGGGACAATCCTGCTAAGCAGCAAGTGAGAGGAGAGGGCCTGACCCGGGCTGTGGTTTCAGGGTGGTCCGTCAGCCCAGGACGAGCTGGGTCTTGCCAGCTCTTTCCCACTTTCTCTAGGTCCCGCTCACACCTGCGGCCACCCCTGTGCTGAAAACCCATCTCCCATCCACCTGTCACCATGCGGTTCCCAATCGGATGCTGCTAACAACGCTGGTCTAATCCCTCTTGCTGTGACACCCAGTGACATCACGCAACTAGCCGATCTTTATAATGTGCCAAGAGTGAGCTCTGGTCACAACTCTGCAGTAGACGGTCCCCCAGGAGTGTCCTGTAAGGGAGCCCCATCTCCACGGGCTCTGCAGAGCTTCAAATGTACTGATGACGCGTCCTGCGGCCAGGCCCCCAGACTGTCCTGTGCCTTCAAACCCTGTCTCAAGTAGGCACTCAGCCCGGGATTCAAGTCCAGTGGATAAAGGAGTCTGAGGAGTGGATGGGCGGTTGTGCAGTGTCCCATCGGACACTGAGGGACATCTGGTCTTTTTCATCCCAATCCCAGTCCAAGCTGGGAGCAGGAGAGGGGGCACTGAAAGCAGTTTATGGAGATGGGGAAAATCCTACCAGAAGGGCACATGAGGACAGCTGTTCACTGCCCGTGTCGCCAGCTCCCAAACCTGACTCCTGTGGGCACACCGCACCCCCAAGTCCCCAGGCCTGGCCCAGAAGCCTCTGGAGGAACGTGAAAGAAAAAAACAAAAAAGACGTGGTACCTGACGCCACCGGAAAAAGCAGGGCCCCGGAGGCATTTATTTAAAATACAGCAACAAACACACAATGTCTATGGCCAGGAGGTGTGGTTTACAGTGAATACAGGGTCACTAGACAATCATCCAGTTCTACAACACGACCAGAGATGACGAGGACACTCGGTCACAGTCACAGACAGGAGGGACACAGGCTCCCGGGGCAGGTGTGTTGAGGCGGTTTGCTCCCGGGCAAGTGTTACAGAGGAGTCTGCTCAGCCTGGAGTGGGGACCCCAGCCCAGGAGGGAAAAGATAGCCAGCCACGTGTACCCCCTCACGTCTCGGGGATGGTCACCCTTACCCTGGACGGTCTAACGGGTCATCCCGACCAGAGGGGAGAAAGGTCCCTGGCAAGGGTGGCACATTCCCAGTTAGTAAGTCACGTCTCAGTGGTACTTGCACGCCTTCGGCCAACGCCAGGAACATCAGAAGGTGCTGGAATATGCTCCAAGCAATGAAACTTCAATGGGTAATTTAAAAGTCACGCGGCATTCTAAAAGGGCCAGGAAGCCTCCCTCTGATGAAGCTCATCTCACGAAGGCGTCTCCCCGTCCCCGCTAGCAGGCAGGGAAGACGTCTGCTCAGCAAGGCCCCCGGCCAGCACGAGCGCTGGTTACGGTTATCATAAATAATTTAACTTACACACACACGCGCACACACGTCCTGCTTCTACTCCACGCCAAGGAAAGCAGTCATTAGCATCACGCCGCCAGTCTCCTCGAGAACAGGAGACGCAGACACAGGGCGCGCACGCCGACAGACCCCCTGGAGCCGCTCAGGCAGGTCACCCGGGCAAAGGGACCAGCAGCTGGGTCGGCGAGGCAGGTCCTGGCTTAGCCCCCTGGCCCCCATCTTGTAGGTGGGTTTCCACCTCACCCTTCACACTGAACAAGCTGAGCGCCGCCAGGCAGGGCCTTGTTTGAGGCCACAGAGCTGGTCGGGGCAGCTCTGGACGCACCCGGGCTCTTCACACACGGACGCCGAGTGGGGGCACGTGATCACGTGGGCAATGGGGTGGGAAGGCCCCTCAGGACCCCATCAGTGATAATGGGGCTCAGGCGCAACTCTCGTGCCTTCTGGGGGCGATAACTGGGGCCTGGCCAGGGCACTCCCCACCGCCTCTCAGGCCCGGTTAGTCAGTGGCCCCTGCTGTGTGGCCCTCAGGCACGTGTCACGTTTCTGCCTTCCCTGGGCTCCGCTGTGGGGAGGGGAGGAACTGGCACACTCCCAGCCACACCTGGAGGGAGGCTTATGTTCAGGACACGGCCCTAGCAGGAATGTACAGCCCGGTCTGGGGTCATCAGAATGCAAAATGCCAGGTAGGGGACAGCCTGGGTCCACCCTCCTACTGTGACCACTGGAGGCAGCCCTCCATATGTTGACAGCACTTGAGTTTCCAGAGCATGTCTACACTGAGGTCAGCATTCAAGGATCCTAGAAAGGGGGTTAACTGTCATTTCGTAGGTGGTACACTGAGGCTGGGAATAGCAGGGACCTACAGGACCACACACCAGCCCTCCCCTGGAGCTGGGGACCTGGTCCCCCTCTGCCATGTGATCTAGGAAGTGACACTCTGGGCTCTGTGGCTGCCCCATAGAAAAGTGGGAAGCAGAAGCCCTAGCACCCTCCATGAGGGGCTCCAGGGACAAGGCCAGAGAGTGACAAGGTGACTAATGACCTGGTATCACAGGCCTATGTGTCTCTGGGGCCACTTATCCCATCTAAGCTTGGGAAATTAGATCTTT
The DNA here is from genome assembly GCA_004026885.1 of Lyroderma lyra. Classification (NCBI taxonomy): domain Eukaryota; kingdom Metazoa; phylum Chordata; class Mammalia; order Chiroptera; family Megadermatidae; genus Lyroderma; species Lyroderma lyra. The sequence continues at coordinate 26,186 of PVJL010000813.1, forward strand.
TCCCAGGCACCAGGGGTGGGGTGGGGGAGTGGAGGAAACTGGGGACAGCCTCCGCATTGGGGTTGGGGTGGCAGGGCCAAGGGAAGCCATTCAGGCTGCACTGCCAGCAGGTAGGGCAGCCTTGGCCCAGAAGCCTGAACCCCAGGCCACGCCCTGTGAGTGGGCCCAGCTGTGAGGGTAGGGGTCCTGCCTTTCTAGGGCAGAGCCAGGGACTTCCAGGAGAGTGGCAGGGGCGTGCATGCCCTCATTCTGTCTGTCTGGCCCACAGGAGCGCTAAAAATAGGTGGACAAAGGAAACACTGTTCAGACTCCCCCAACCGGGGCGAACTCCCACCACAGCCTGGCTGCTGAGAAGAAACGTGCTGACCACAGCATTTTCCACTGTCTACCTTGAGAAGGGCCTTGCCCTACAAACTCATGGTCAAGGCCAGTCTGGGCCCAAGAGTGGCACCCTCCATCCCCAGGGAAGGAGGCTGAGGGATATCGGGTCTCAGGAAGGTCTCAGAGTGGAAACTGGGCAGTGGACCCAGGGGGCAGTCCAACCTCCTTTTGGTTCCACTGGCTCCTAGGAGGGCTGGTTGGGCAATGGGCAGGACCAAAGGGACAGACCACAGCAGTGACATGGGGGAGAGGGGCAGGACTGCTCTGGCCTCAGCTCAGCGGCACCGGCCCATGTCAACCTACCCACGTGGTCAGGCTGGTGGCAAGGGCCCAGCCTGCAGCCACTGTCACCAGCCCCTGTGCCAGGGGCTCAGGGATGGGGCTAGATGGGAGGAGAAGCAAGAGAGTAGTCCCAAAGCCCTAGTCCCATGGTGTCAGAGCAGGACCACAGCTGGGGGTCCCTAGAGCCACCAGCGGAAGGCCATGAGCCACAGGAAGGCTTTGTGTGAGAGTGTGTCCTGTGTTCTCAGAACAGTAAGAAGGTCTTTGGCCAGAGAGGTGATGACGGAGGTGTGCAGCCAGAGGGCACTCAGGGAGCACCCTGGGTCAGGGGGTGGCTGACGGGTGCTGGAAAAGGGAGGTGGGGCAGGCCCGGTCCTCAGGGTGACAGTGGTGGCAGTGGGGCTGGGCCAGGAATGGGGGCTACAGGCTGGGTAGGGGGAGAGTGAGGCAGGTTAAAAAAGATGCAAGACGGAGAGGTGCCCTGTTCTGGGCTGGGGGCAAAGCTCGGGGCCTGTCCGTCTGTCCATCTGTCTGTCCTCCCCCCGCAATCACTGCTGCTTCTCTGACCTTCGGGGCCGAGGCCTCCGGGGGCCTGTCGTCTTCCTTGTGGCCACAGCTGCTGTGAAGCCCACCAGGCAGCACAGGGACATGGTGCTGAATTTGAGCGTGTCCAGCCAGGTGGGTGAGGCAGCCTGCAGGTACTGCTCGGCCAGGTGCAGCCCCAGCAGCAGGGCCCAGAGGCAGGTAGAGAGGGCATCGATCCTCCGGAGCCTACGGGGAAATCGGAGACAGCGTGAGGGTCCGTCTAAGGAGGACAAGGCCCTCATGTGCTGCCACTTCAGCCTCGTTCCTGCACCCGGGCCCTGCTCAGAGGACAGAACCCAGGGCTAAGAGGGGTGTGCGGGCCTCTCAATCCCGCCTACAACACCTAACACCTGCACCAGTGTTCTAGCCTCCACAATGAGGAGAAGGAGCCGCTCCCAGTCACTGAGATGAGAGGACACCACTTGGGACAGGGTCTGCAGTTGCACAGGGTGGGAAAGCAAGGGCCCAAGGGCACCCTGCTCGACTCTTCCACAGCCCACGAGGTGAGGGTTTCGTTATCACCCCCACGCTGCAGATGAAGAGTCTGAGGTGGGGAGAAGCGAGGTGACTTGGTCCTGGGGCCCTAGCATGCAGTGGCAAGTGGGGGGCCTGCTCTGAGCGCCGCTGCCCCTGCTTAGGCGAGCCCAGCGGACTCCAGCTGTTGAGGAGGAGGGACGCATCCTGTCTCAGCTACAAGGTGGAGCCCTGCCCAGGGCTGCGCGCCCAGCAAGCCGTCTTGGCTCCAGCCCCAGCACTTGCCCCACGCTGAGCCCTGCCCATGGCCGTTATCCCAGTAACCAGGGCAGAGCAGACCCCTGCCCACGCGTCCCACACACACCTGATGCGCCCGGCCAGCAGCATGGCCAGCAGGCAGGTGAGCAGGCCCAGCGCTACGACGCCCGTCTGGTGGCTCTGTCCGAAGGCCCAGGCCTCGTGCAGCTTCTCTGTCGCGTGCTCTGGCAGCAGGCCCAGCAGCTGCCGCCAGCCCTCAGCCCCAGGGGCAGTGCCATTGTCAGGAGTGGCTGAGCCATTTCCACCAGGTGGCAAAGCTGGAGGCAGGGTGACCCCTGGAGCAAATGGGTCACTCGTGCCATATAGGGTGGTGACCAGCAGGAAGGCACAGACCAAGAAGGCGAGGGCACGGAGTACAATGACTTGGACTGGGGCCTTCATGGCGGACGAGCAGAAGCTCTGAGGGAGGGAGAGACTGGTTAGCGACAGATGGCCAGAGCCAGTGGCAGTCATTCCCGGGGCCCGCCCTGTGTACGGGGTCTGGCCAGGGCCTCACGACACAGGATGAAGAGCCCGCCATCCTGATGGTCAGAGATGCCGTCTTTCCTGAGCCTTAGAGCAGGGACGTCCAGCCTTTCAGCTTCGCTGGGCCACAATGGAAGAATTGTCTTGGGTCACACATAAACTACACTAACACTATTGACAGCTGATGAGCTAAAAAAAAGGTCAGTGTGTTAACTTTCGTAATGTTTTAAGAAAGTTTAGGATTTGTGTTGGGCTGTGTTCAAAGCCACCCTGGGCCGCATGCAGCCTGCCCTGCGGTCTCAAACGCTCATCTGTCCCTGGGGTTCCTGCTGACTCCACCCACCCGTCCCACCTCTGGGCCTTGGCCCCACGGTGACAGTTACTGTGTGGGGACGGGTCTTCATTCTTTAAGGAAATCTTGATACTATGGTGACCTTATTCTTTCTAACAACTTTTTCAATCATTTTGTCAGATTTGGACTAAAAATTCCTTTTCTATAAACCAGAATTATAACAAGTACATAAACAACTCTGGCTAAGAATAAATAAATACAGCAATAAGGTGTTCAGTCTAGGAACACGGCAGTGAGGAGGGAAACCAAAGGTCCGGGTATCCCGCTGTGCTAACACGAGCATGGGGGCCGGTGGCATGGCTGTGTGGTCAGGGGACCGGGAGTACTACAAACCAACTGGACACGGTGCATATAGGGACCCGAGTGGTGGGGAGGATGGGGAGAAATTTCCTTGTGGGGGGATTCTTTAACTTCTAAATCCATTTGCTGCTGTGCCAGACTTTAAAAACTGGAAACATTCCATGAACTGAATGCTGTGATAGAAATTAATGAGTTTTAGCCAGATAGCCGGTGCTGGTTGAAATCCCGGGCCCTCCACATACCAGGTGCCTGGCCCTCTAACCTCCCTGGTTTGGTTTCCATCTGAATGGAAGTCACAGAGCCCACAGCGTGCCTGCCACAAAAGGTGCTGTGGGGAAGGAATGACACGTGTTGGGGAGGCACCCAGAGACAGCAGGGCAACTCATGAGCCCTGTGAGGCACGCAAATCACAAGTGCATCCTGGTGCTGAGCTACTCCTCTCAGGACAGCTGCTCTGGCTGGGGACTGACGTGGGCACATGGGATGCATGTTTCCCCCAGGGGAAGTGTCTCGGCTCTGGAGAGATGCCCTCCCTCCAGTCACTGAGGCCCAGCCTGCACAGGCACGAGGCTGTGACGCACCCCCACCCATGGGCACCCCGCTCAGACCTGCGTGTGGCTCTGGCCTGCCTCACGGCGCTTGAACTGGTGGCTGAGCAGCAGGGCGCGCAGCTGGCGGTTCTGGTGCTTGATGTAGTGCTCGACGGCCGCCTGGCACGGCCGGCACAGCTTGTACATCTGCTCCAGGTGGTGCCGATACACCTCGATCTCTTCGTCGTACCTGCCCTGAGGGGGGAGGGGCAACAGAGGCTCAGGGTCCCGGGCGGATTGACCTGGGCTCACTCACAAGGGGAGGTGACCACAGCACACTGTCCTCACTCTGATTCTGCCTCCTCCACTGCCCAACAGGACAAACAACTGAGTACCGTGACGTGGGCTCCGGGGCATTAAGGGCTGGCCCAGGGCCTGGGACACAGTTGGGGCCCATAGTTGACAGGAGAACTCTAGCCAAGTTCTGCTGCTTCAGGGGATGCCCCTGGAGGCCAGGAGCTTGAGATGCAGTCCCACTTCAGGTCCTGCTAGTGGCCTCGAGCTCCAAGAAGGTGGTGAGCCACAGGAGGTGGCCCTGGGCCGATGCTACCTGCACTTAAGCAGAGGGACAGTCCAAAGGTAGGGCCTCCCCTTCCTTAAACCCAAGGGTCTAGGAAGCACTGGAGAGCACCTGGCCGGGCCAATGCCTTAGCGGGAGCTGCAGGGTCCTGGGGGCTTCAGGAATAGCCTGGAAGCCATGAGTCGCACCCCTCCCCACCTCCCAGGGATGCAGTGACGCTCCTCTCCCTCTGTTTCCAGGGCAGCTTCACAGCTCTGTCTGTAGTGGCCAGGAAGGCTACCGTCTGCTCTGCTCTGGCTGGGACCAAAGGTGCCACGAAAGCTGCCCTGGCTTTCAAGTCACATGCGCCTTCTTCTCTCTGCAGGTTCCCGCCTCTCCCTGCCCGGCTCTCGCTGCCCTCTTCCCCGTCCTCCCAGGCTGGGATGGGAAAGCCACTGTGTCTGGGCCGCAGCTCCTGAGGTCAGGATCAGCCAGAGGACAAGGGTGCTGGGCTCCACGGTGGGCCGAGGAGAGGTGAGCTCCTAACATCCAGCCTCTCAGTAGCGTCCATGTGCCCTCCTCTCCTGGAAGCCAGGGGCTTCCTCTACAAACTGCTCGGTCAGCCCACACAAGCCTGACTGGAGGGAAACAGACAGGATGGGTCCCACAGGGCCCGAGCTGCAACGACCTCCCCGCCCAGGGACAAACCCCTCTGGACTGCCAGGTACTGGATGTTCCCAGGACTGCAGCCGAGATAGCAGGGACCATGAGACCGAGGGAGAAGGAGAAGTGTGCTCTAACCAAGATGGAAGATTACACGCGGCGGCGGGGTGGGGGCCCCGCGGGCACTCAGGACAGAGGCGCCACTGTCTGCAGAGCCCCGGCGTGCCTCTTGCAGCCCCTCCTCGTCCCCTCCCGTCCCCGCCTTACCTCATCGCGCGGGGCAAAGGCAGCCAGCTGCTTGATCTTGGTGGTCTGGTGGTGGCTGCACCGCCGGCACAGCAGCACCTGGCTGCTCACCCACTGCTGGGGCTGCGTTGGGGCGCAGGGCCCGGGCGCGCCACTCACCACATGGTTCAGGTGCTCCAGGTACTGGGCAGGGATGGGCTTGTTGTAGTCGCCGTTCTGGGGGAGGAGGGGGACATGAGTCAGCGGGGGAGCCCCAATCCAACAGGTGACAGTCTCCCCAGCAGCTCAGCTTGGTCAGGATGAAAGCCCTGAGGGATGACATCCAGAAGTGGTGACTCAAGCATCTCCATTCCTTCTTCCTTTCCATGCAATGAACAGCAGCTTTTTTCCAAAGAATCTTCACAAGGAACCCCGATGGGCAAGATCCTGAGTGTGCAGCCCCCAGCCAGGGGCTCGGGCTGGAATCAGGGTCTGCAAACCAGGGCCCGTGGGAGGGCCGTCTGTGTTCGCTGTGAATGAGGTTCTCGGACCAGAGCCACGCGCACTCGTTGGTACACTGCACGGTGGCTCGGCAGGGCTGGCCAGCGGGCAGAGACAGTATGGCCTACAGAGCCTAACCACTACCTGGCCCTCTGCAGAGAGCCCACTGACCCTGGGCCCAGTGCAAAGCAAAGAGTGGGAGCCAGAAGATCTGGGTTTGAGCCCCAATCTGCTAATTTTAGTGGTGTGACTTTGGACAGGTCACCTTGGCTCCCTGAGCCCATCTCCTTATCCTCAGAGGAGGGACACAGGGCTGTGGTGATGGGACAGGGACGGGACAGGGTTTGGCCCCATGGTCCTGAGCCTGGGCCGCACCTCCTGGAAGCCGTTGTACTGCTCACAGTGGGGACAGTCCCAGCAGTTGCGGTTCCCGTAGGGCACCACTGTGTCCTGGTTGCAGAACCAGCAGTTGACCATGGTGTGCGTCGGCTTCGTCCTGTGGACAGGGGAAGAGTACAGTCAGCTGGGAGACTGTCACCTGCTCAATGGGACACCAAGCAGGGCGTGGGGTGAAGTGGAGGTGGGGCTCGAAGGATGTCCAGCATCTACCAGGAGGACCACACTGGCTCAGGCTTCTTAGCTCCCTGGGGGCAGCTGGAGACTCACCAGATCCTTTGGCCCCAACATGCCCACAAGAGGACCCAGGGCCTCCTGCCCCTGGTGTCCTGGGGCTCAGGCATGGGGACACTGGGGGCCCAGGCAGGTCAGGCCATAGGCCAACAGGGAGCAGGCTCCAGGACCGCCCTCCCTCCCCACGAGGCCTGTCCCCAGGCTGTGGAAATGGTGTCCTGGAGAGCTTCCAGAAGGAATGAGCCTCTTGTGGGTCACAGAAGAAAGGTCCTCAGGAATGAGGGCCAAGGGGGCGGAGGGCCAGGACAAGGAACAGCTGCTCAGTCCAGGGCCAGCCCTCCCTGGTAGAGGGAACAGAGCAGGCAGGCCACACATGTGGTGACAGGCGAGGCCTACAGGGTAACCCCAGCCCAGGCACCAGGGGATCTGAGCTCTGGCCCCTCCATCCATCTCACTGGCTATGGGACGTGGCAACTGCACAGCAACCCCCTCCACCCCTAGGAATCTAGACAGCATGGGTGACAGGCGGCAGCTGCTTGAGCCCTGGGGACCTGGCACTGCCGTTCCTGCCCCCACTCCGTTCTACCCCAGAGGCCGCCTCCAGCTCGGGGGTGCTTCCCGGACTCCTGCTGCCATAGGGCGGTACAGCCCCCAGCTTCCAGGAGCCATAGTTCTGGCTCTGCCAAGTTTCAGATGTGAGCCCCAGGGAGCTCCTCCTCTCCTAGCCTCAGCCCAAGACTGCCAAGTGCGAGATCATGGCACCCACGGCACCCACGCGCTACAAAGACCCATCGACGCGAGGCACCTGAAGGCGCTTTGCCATGCGGAAGGCCAGGGCTCCCACTTTAGACACTGCAGCTGCCTCCTGGCCTTGCCCCTCCACTGACCACGGGCAGAACTCAGGTGAGTTCTCCAAGCCTCAGTCTTATCACCTGTCAACTGGGGACAAGAATGTCCCCCTCACAGGGGACCGCATGTGGGACGGGCTTAATAGCAGCCAGCCTAAATGCCGCCCAGGGAAATGTTCCCCTCAACCCCTCAACCCACTTTTCCTGTAAGCCAGAGGTGAAGGACAGAGGAGATGGAACCAGGTCCTGCGGGGAAGGACCCAGGGTCCACAGAGGGAGAAGCAGAAACGCGTGGAGCCCAGCAGGCGGCCAGCACTCAGCACTCCCTGGGCTTCGTGTGCAGAGTGCGGCGCGGGGGAGGTGTGCACACTGCTCGCTGTGATGCCAGCGCTTGGCGTCCCCGGGCCATGAAGCACTGGGCTCTGCTAATCTGTACCTGCTTTCCAGGCTTCTTTGTGAATGTGCATGGTGTGTGTCTCTGGGTGAAGATGCAGGCCATGAGCTCTCTCCTCTGCCCCCTGGGCCCCCTCCAGCCTCACAAAGAGCCCCTCAGCTCAGCCCTTTCACCCCAGAACCTCACATCACACCCAGCCTCTAGGCAGAAGCCAAGCAGAAGAGCTGGCAGCCCATGAATGAAGACACAGGAAGGGGACAAAGATGATGGCCCCTGAAGATGATGGCCCCAGGGACCGATGGTGGGCATGGAGGAACTGCGGCTCCGGCCCAGCCCCTCCCATCCCAGGAAGTCATCATTTCCACTCGGAATCTCCAGCTCTGTTGCTAGGGAAATGAGCCTGGCCTGGAAGCCGGTGGTAGGAAGGGGGGTGGGATTAGCCTTGGTCCCGGGGGCCAGTGCTCCAGCTCCTGTCACTCTCAGCCCTTGGTAATCCCTGCTCAGGGTTGGGGGGAGAGCAGCGGCTGTTCACCTTGGCCAGGCGGGAGCCCAGGGTCAGGGAGTCAGCTCCGTGAGTGGCAGGTGCACTAGCACAGCGGTGGGGAGCTGGGTGTGAATCTCAGCCCCCCCATGCACCAGCGCTGGGCCTCTCACACGCTAGACGTGTGGGTGAGTGTGAAACGTGTCGGAGCTGCACTTGACGGCCGACTTCACGGCTGGCCCTGAGGCCCGGACCTCCGGTCCTGCTCCCACCTCCACCTGGCCTGACGGAGGAATGTATGGGCCAACCCATTCTGAGCCAGCTTAGCCCTGGGTGGTCCTGCTCTTGCTCAGGAAAATGCCACCCCCTGCCCCTGAGCCCCCCTCATGAGCCTCTCAACCCACTTTTTGCCCAAGCTAAAACCTCTGCATAGCGAGGCTCTGGGACCTCTGTAACACAGGCAACAGGGTTAAATGGGGCTCTGGCCCCAGCAGGTGGGCAGAGAGGAGGCCTGGAAGGTGTTCATCCAGCCCCCAATACCCTTGCGCTGAGCTCTTGGGTTCTGCTGGGGCCAGAGGAAGTCTGAGGCAGTCCAGAGCAGGGGCAGCCTGGGAGGAGCCACGGGCAGCAGTGTGCTCTGGACCCAGTTCTCCACAAGTCTTGAACACACACTGGGAAAGACAGATGAACACGGGTCCTTAGTAACAGATTGCCCCATCAGCCGTGAACACAGATGTTCAGTGACAACAAAGCTCATGTGCTGACACCCTGCCATTCCCTACAGATGGGGGAGTTTGTGTGAGTGTGTGTTCTAGGAGTGGGTCCTCCACTGAGGACTGCAGCTCCAGGTCCTTGGCCCAGGACCTGCCAGGGGCTAGACACCTGATTTAGCCCAGGGCTGTGCCACCGGAAGAGACCCTGGATGGGGCTCAGTCCCTGTCTCGTGGACTCAGTGCCTGTGGGAGGCTAATGTGTCAACTAGTTTCCCCCAGGCCCCGGGAAGTGCCCAGCATCCTCCAAATGGGGCCTGGCACGTGGCATGTGACCCTGGACACCATGTCCTGGCCGGATGGGGTCTGGAATTTGGGCTCTATGAGTTGCACTTGGTTCCCTTAGGGGCCAAGGGGTCAGCCTCTGGCAGGAGCCCAGGACGTCCAGAACAGTCTCGCAGTGACTAGGTGGCTCCTTGCTTGCTCCTGGGCCTTTACTGGGCAACTCACATTATCCTATCTAACCAGGAGAATCGAGAAGGCGCCTCCTGGTTAGAGTGACAGTGGCACCAAACCGTCAGCTGGGGTCCAAGGGACCTCCAGGAGGAACACACTTAAGTCCACAGTAGTCCCACCACACCGAGAAGGCCCCCACACCCACCTCTCCAGGGACAGACCCGGCCTGAAGTAGGTGGACCACTGCAGTTCACCTCAGTGCAACCGTATTGACTGAGCTGGGCTTGCAGAGAGGCAGAAATGAGCAAATTCTCCACTTCCGACCCGGACACAAGGACAAGAATAACGACCTCACAGGGCAGCTGGTGACATGCCACAGGAGAGAAGCCAACAAGCAGAGCATCTGCTGTAACCCTGAAGAATGGGTCTGCTGGCCAGCAGGTCAAAAGCAGCAGATGGCAAACAGGCGGGGCTGCTGGGCACAGTGGGAGCAGCCAGCATGCGACCAGGGAGCAGTGACCTCTCAGCCAGCCTGAGGCCCCAGGAGAGCATGGAGACGGAGGCTCTGGGTGCCAGGATGAGGCCCTGATACTTAAGCTGGAGGCTGCATCCTCCCGTTCCCCAACACACAGTAGGTAAGGCAATAAGCACCTGTAGGTGCCTCGGGAAGTCCCTGAGGTCCCAAGCATGGATGTGCCCAGAAGACACGTTCTGGACGCAACGCAGAACAGCAGAGTTCAGCGGGGGGATGGCACCGGAGGCCACCACGTCTGCCCAGGTCCAGGGCAAGCGAGCCCAGGGAGTGTAATTTGGGCTTCCACGCTGTGACCGTGCTGATGGCCACGGGCAGCTGTGAGGGTGGAGGGCAGCTAAGGCACTCGGTGAGGACCCAGAGCACGAGGCTCACTTAGGGCAGGAAGCCCAAACTTCTAGGCCTTCGTTTCCTCAGCTGTAGAATGGGGAGGACAGTCGCACCTGCTCCCCCAGGTTTCCCACATGACAGCATGCAGGTCCTTCCCTGTGTCATCAGCACTGAATCATCAGCAATAACCTGGTCAGGAGGTCCAGGGAAGCCAGGCTGGCCCTGCCTGAGGCTCTTGGGAGCACTGCAGCCCTTCAGAGAGGGGACCCCTTCCTGGGGCTCCTGGGTCAGCCTTCCCTCCACGTCCCCCCATCCCTGTGCTGAGCCCATAGACACCCACCAGGCCAAGCTGCTTTCCCAAAACCATTCTCACATGACCCCGAGGGTCATTCAAAACCCGTGCTGCAGCCAAAGCCACAGGTCCTCACTGTCACGGAGGTCCCCTCCCTGGAGAGGGAAGAACTCAGTCTCTGCAGGGCTGGTCTTGCTTAGAATCACGACAGTGGCCTATTTATGACCCCCAGACAAAAGCCAGTGCTCTATAAGCACCTCAGAACGTGCTGGGAGGGGCTGGTCCTCAGCCCAACCAGCAGGTCCCAAGGCCAGCCACACCACTACTTGGTGTTGTGCCCTTGGAGTGGACAGCCTTCCAGGTACGCTCCTGGCTCCCCTCGCACCAGCTCCCCTAGGTTTCTGACTCCGGAAGAAAGAAAGCTGTGGCTGGCAGCTCAGGAGGGGAGACAGGACAGGACCCGAGAACAACCACAGCACAGACACAGGAACGCGTGGAACAGTCAGCAAACCCAGTCCAAATCCAGCCACACTACATAAAAATGAGGTGCTGCAAAGTTAGGGAGCAGTGCCCAGGCTCCGCTCCTCGGAGCAACATGTCCCCATCCTGGGTTAAGTGGGAGGCAGCAGCATACCAGCCTCTGGACCCCTCAGTTGTCAACATGCTCTGGGTATGTGAGCAAACCACCTCGCCCCTCAGTCCTCTGGTGTATGAAACGACTGGTTTGCACCAGCTGGTCCTGCAAGCCCCCCCCCAGCTTCCAGAAACTGGGACATGCAGAGATGTGGGCTCTCGAGGACCCCTTAGTGGGGGACTCCCTCAATCCCGGACTGCCCTCCCCTGGAGGCCGCCCCCTCCTCAGCCTGCCATTCTGGCTCATCCTGCAGACACAGCTCATGTCCCTCCCACCCCTTCCTCCCCCAGGAAGCTTGTGACTCAGTCACCTTCACGTCCCTTCCCCTTTGGTAAGAAGCGGTACAGGGTGGAGGTTAAGGATGAACAGTGAGACTATACATGTTCAAATCCCAACTCCCCCACTTGACTGTGCAGATGCCTTTGGTTATGTCCCGAATCTGAGCTTCACACATCCCTTGCTTAAGCTACAAACCCACCCACTGTATCCCAAAATGTTTTCACAACCCACCATTTTTTCCTGTCTCCTGGGAAGGTGGATCAGAGGGGGGAAAGGTTGGGCTGCTCCCAAGTCCCTGCTGAAGCAAGAGGCCATGAAGCTTTTATCCCTGACCATGGGAGGCTCCTGTGACAGGCCAGCTCTGAATGGGGGTGGGCATGATTTCTGGACCTGGGCCAGGGCTGGTGGCACCCCAAACCAGCTCAGCAGCAGCCCCAGCCCACTGTAAACACCTCTGAAGTATGTTTCCCACTCTTGGAGGCAGTGTGGCCCAGCGGTTAGTTAGGGCAGACTCCAGGACCAGGCGGTTTCAGATCACACCCTGACTCTTCTGAGTAATGACAGTTTACTTAGCTCTTCTGACCCTGAGCTTCCCCGCGGGGAACGGGGGTTGTGACTCTGAAATGGGCTAATGTGAGATGCGCACAACTCCTGAGACAGCATATGCAGAAGAGAAAGTGCCCCCTAATATCCTGTCATTCCGACATACTCCGGAGGACCACGGAGAGGGGATAAGGGCGGAAAGCAGTCAGAGCGCAATGTGATCCTCGCACGATTCTCACGCAGGGTGGTCCCGGGTGGGTGTGCAGAGGCCCTGCAGATCCTGTGGCTCGGCCAGCACAGGTCTCCGTGGGGGAGGAAGTTTGTAACCCACGTGCTGGCTGCCTTCGTCCACCCCGCATTCCTGGAATCCTCAACCCATTCCTCAGTCGCTTCCTGATAAGGATTCTAAACCCAAGTCTTTTTTTGGGGGGAGGGGCTGCGTACAGAGCGGATCTCTTAGCACGTGGGCACACAGGCCTGGCCCCCACGGTGGCGCTGCGGCCCCGCCGGGCTCAGGCAGGGAGGCGCCGTGTGGTCCCGGAGCCCGCCAAGGCGGGAGGGCGGAGGGCGGCGGGCAGGCAGCGGGGGCGGAGGGCCAAGGCCGCGTGGGCCGCGCGCACTCACCTCCGCGCGATCCGGTAGAGCAACACGCCGGCCGCGGCGCACGCCGTGACTCCCAGGCCGCCGGCCAGGCCGGCCGTGGGGCAGCGGGCCAGCAGCGCGCTTACTCCTTCCATGGCGCCCCGCACGGGCAGCGGGCGGCGGCGGAGCAGAGGGCCGAAGGAGAGACGCGGGGCGGCGGCGGCGCGCGCCTCCTCCCGCCGTGACCTTCGTCGCTTTGTAGCCGGCGCGGGCCCGCCCCCTGACTCTGCGCGCTCCCGCCACGCAGCCAATCGGGAGCGGGGCGAGCCCGGTGGGCGGGACACCGGGGAAAGCGGCTGCGGCGGCCCGAGCGCGCCCTCTTCGGGCCGGAGGTGGGAAGTGCCGCGGAGCCGGGCCTCACGCATTTCTTCGCTCCCACCGCGCTTTCCCGGGCCCCTTCCACAAAGTCGGCCAACCTTAGCATCTCGGGATACTCGACTGCTCGTAATTAGTCTGTTTCCGCTGGACCGTCTCCCCAACGCCTGCCCAAACCTGGCCTACGGGAGCAGTGCCGGTTTGCTGCAAGCTGTGGCTTCCTTAAGAAGCCAATTCCACTGAAGTCACTCCAATGGCCCAAAATAATTTATAGAAATGTGATTATGTTTATAGAAACATGAACGTCCACTGATAGGGACAAGTTGAATAAATGATCGGACAGCCATACATCTGAACGTAATGCAACTATTAGAACGTCAGAACTATACACGTTGGTCTGGATGGATAATACACTGTTCAAAAATAAGCAACGTGCACATTAATTTCTTTAGTATCTTAAGTTTAAATAAATAAACCCCTGTGTATATTTGTAGGCGGTAGAGGATGGTTAACTGGACTGAAAGTTACCTCTGGGGGGTGGTATTAACAGGGAAGATCCATTTTATCCAAGTGTTTTAGTATTATTGATTTGAACTCAATTACTTTTATAACTAAAAAGGAACAAGTAGGAAATACTTGTATTTAATTACATAGTATATGTTTGTGTTCCAACAATTTTCCCAGTGTTTTTCATGGTGACCATTAGAGTTCTTACAGTTGTGGACAGTGATGGATTATTGGATGGGTTTCCTGTGGCCGGTTAATTGGTCCCACACCCTAGTCATGTGCATTAACTAAGAGCTGCTTGCAGAGAGGGAAGGAAGCCAGGAATGAAACCCGGCTGGGGGTGGGGGGTGATGAGAGCCTGCACTGGAAGCTCCTGGTTCTTGGAAGTGGGTGTCAGAGTAAAGGCCTCTGGTTTGTAGTCTTGCTGCCCTCTAAATGTGGGGCAGGCACTGTGTAAGTACCCATCTCTGTTCCCTTTCCAAAGAAGACTCAGTGTCTGCATAATGCCCCACTCAAAGGGAGGGCTCTGTCCCGCTCACTACGTCCGGGAGGCACAATCCTTCAGTGAACAACCCAATGGAATGGTTGGCTGGGCCTTGGCTTCAGTCAGATCATTCCACAGGCTCAGATGTCTCTACCTGGCATGCATCTACTCAACGAGCAGCACAAACCTACTGTCAGTTTACTGTGTACCATCTCTAAGACCACAAGCAAGTCATGTAAACCTCGGAGCCCCTCTTACCTGTAATATGTGGACAACGATACTACCTATCTCACAGGTTGTCAGAAATAACTGAAATGTGAAAATACACATCCCCTGGCACAGTGCTAGGCATACACTGGGTAAGCAATGAGAGTTTTTACAGTCTTATACATATGCACGACTACTTAAAAATAATAAGATCCCAATGACTAAGCTTGTGAAGAGAGAAATAAATCATGGGATTTCTCCATTAACAGTGCAGACAGTGGTATTTCCCATTTAAAACCCCAACAAGCCTCTTTAGAAAGGAAGCATCACTTTTTTTCTGCTGTTCTCTTCCCCTTTTTGGAGCTCACATTTCATTTCAGGGCAGGAGAAGCAAGCAGAGAACTAACTTATGCTAGGTCAAAGTCAAATATCTTTCTAGATAATTCAGATTGAGAAAGAACCTAATATACAATATATACAAATTCTAGAGAGAGAGCTGGTGGAAGACTGTCCATCTTACCTGCCTTCCGTCTTATCTTTTTGTCCCTTTATTAAATTTCCTTTTTAAATGGGGGAGGGGACGTACAATTTTGATAATTTCTCATTTCTAGGATTTTTTAAAAAAAAACTTTGAATTAGGGTATGTTAATGACACCAACGCTTCCCGTTAGAATAAAAGTAAATGCCCCAAGGAGCCGGCAATCAGCCTGTGCCGTGCCCATCCTCTCCGCAGTAGAGTCCCGAGAACAGGGTTCAGGACCTGAGAGGGAATGTCTGTTGCCACCTGTCACGTTCACAGCTGAGCCAGAACTGCCCTCCAACACCTGCAGAGTACCTGGGCTTGTCCAGGCTCAACTTCTGGAAATGCATCCAGGAGCAAGGCTACCGGTCAGCCAGTCCTTTTAAAACTCTAGCTTTTGGTTCAAGCTGGGGATTGAGGATAACTTCAGGAAAATATTTATAGCGTAAAATATGCAGTGTCAGAAAGTCACTCTGATTTTTTATTTTTATCTCAGAGCCTGAAAGCTTGGATTCTCAATCTATATGAGAAAAATAGCTGGAGAGTCTGCCCTGCTCTCTGCCCAGTGCCACCAAAACATGACAATTCCTGCCTGTCCAATATGAGAGCTTATATTCAGATTAGAAAACCAGTATACTTCAACTTTAGTTTTTCTTTGCGTTTCTAGTATTATATTTCACAGAAGTCCTTAGCTGTATTAATAGTTTACAGTGAACATAAAAGAGGACACAAATTTATACATAAATTAAATAGCATGATTTAATTTAGTTGCTGCTGAATCCTGAATCCTCTTAAGTTAAAAAAACAAGTTATAATTAACTATTAACGTTAATGAATTTAAACCTTCCAGAAAACATGAATCCAAAAGGAAATGTCCAACAGGTGGCACCAGCCACATATTTTATGGCCTTTCCTGTTCCGGTCTCAAACGTTCTAAACATCAATGGAAAAAAAATTCTCTACTGAGTTTTTCAGTTTTATTCTTCTACAGCACACTTTCCTGGCCTGTTACTGAGGACGGTCTTCTAACAGGTACACAATTAACTCGTAGGTAGACAACACAATGGCAGTATTTGGGATCTGCCGGATGAGCTGGGCAAAGAGTCCTCTGTAGAAGGCGAGGTAGCCTTCTTCCCGGAAGACCAGCCGAGCGGTCTGGACAAAAGCCTTGTACTTGGTGCCCTCCTCCCGGAGCCGTGTCCTTATGACTTCTGCAGAGAGAAACACAGACTTTATGCGACACAGAAACTGCATTTCCAGGACAGAATTCAGAGCACACAGCTTTACAACTGTCGGTGTACACACGAGGACCGTCCAGAAAGCCTCCAGCCATGTAATATGACAAAGAGGCATTTATGGCGGGATTTTTCCAGATGACCCTCGTATACCTCCATTTGCCACCTCTGCTCAATTTGGACAAGACAGTCACAGAGACAATGAAAAGTTAAGATCAGTTTAGAACATTTTCTAACTCTGGGCAATGGTCAACCAGGGACATGTATATATCCATATAAAAGTGCAAAATACTGTTAAGGGATTAAGAAAAGCTAAGTTTAAATGGGACTTAATTTTAAGATAGTTTCTGGTTCGCCACTCCCGACGAAGCAAACACTGTAATGTCACTGAAGGTGGAATTTGCATTCACTACGGCGGTACCTTCCCCAGGACTTCCTGTTCGTGCACTCCCAGCTCTCCCTCCTTCTGTACTCCTCCACCCTGTCCAGCTCCCTTTTCAAACCTTGGCCCACCTGGTCCTCCCTGACCCAGACGCCACAGCGTGACACTGCTTGTCACGGCTTGTCAGTCGGCCTCTGCGCATGCTCCGGTGTCCCTACCACAGGAGGCACCTGGATCTCTTCTCCATGAAGCCCGAGGCCACCAAGGGCCCCAGCACGCAAAAGGGCTTCATTACCTGTTCCTGAGTTTGCCACTGGCACTTGTCACAGGTGACAGTGCGGCTGACTTTTGAAAAACAAAACCTGCCTTTCATGGCAGGACACACTGAGCTATTTTTAAAATAGTGTGTCACAAGGACATTAGCTCTGTAGTTCCCCAAAAAATAAACTTATAAAATAAAACCCAAAGTAGCCTTACTCAGCACTCCATTCAAAGTGGAAGCCAAGAAATGTTGTTTTAAGTTTGGCTCCCACATCATTTCTTGAAATGGCAGAATTTTAAATAAAATCCACATTTTTGGGTTCTTTGAAAACACAAGTTCCACAACACAGGGCTCGCATTGTGCACAGCAATTTTGGCTACTGTCAGCTGGGGCTGGGTCACGCCGAGGCCCCGCCACCCACACAGCACCCCCACACACTGTGGGAGCCCGGGCACTTGGACAAGGTGCCGTTACCACCTGCAGACATTTGCATCTCAGCTTGCTATAGGGCTCTAGATATACTGACAGATGACGCAAACCTGACAGCTGTCTTAAGGCTCAGGGAGAAAAGGCAACACGTACCATGTGGATAAGCGATACAGGAAGCACATCCTTTGGAAACAGCAGCAGCTGCCATAAGTCCAAAAAAGTTTGTGGAATTCTTCTCAGTCCCATTTGTGGGAGGGGCTAACGGAGCGGCTTTCAGATGCTTCTTCAAGCTCTCATAAATAGCAAAGCAGATGACAGTTTCTGAAATCCCAGCATATGAGGCAGTTAATCCGCGGTAGAAGCCACGAATGCCTTCTGTCTGGTAAACGTGGCGAGCGCACTGGACTGTGTTCATTTGCTTGGAGCCACGCACTCTGTGTAAAGGGGACAACAACATGCCATCAGAGTCACATGCCTGAGCTGCTACTGCACGAAAGCACACAGGATGATCGCTGAATATGAACCAAGTGACACAGCAGGTGACATGTGTCATCCTGCACAATGGGCCGCTGAGCCCGGCCCACAGGATAGTGTGGGCACCGGTACTAGAGTCATAAAAACACATCCATAGCCTCTGACCTAATTTGAGGAAGAGCTACATAGGGAAAGATGTTCATCACAGGGCAGACACGGTGGTAACAGAATCAAAACCACCCAAATACCTAAAAACAGGAGCAGGCAAGTAAACTACAGTACACACGTCTGATTAAACCCGTGAGGGCAGCAAGATATGGGGGAGTGCTTGACGTGCGAAGCAGGACAAGATATGCAGAAAGCATAACAACGGTCACGATACCAATACGATCTCAGCAAATGCTCGAGGGAGACTCACCAGCCTCTGACAGGGTGGCGAGTTAGGGTGCTCCTTCTTATCGTCATGTCTCCAAATGAGGTATTCCGACCCCATTATTTCTAAACTTATACAATCACAAATAGCGGACAGACTATACAATAACCAGTCAAAAGCCTTCAGCTGGATGCTCCTACCCCAGGACTGGACAGTGTGCACACTGGTCAGACATCAGAGGCCCCCCTCCTCTGTGGGCTGAAGACCAGTGCGCCCTCCTGCTCCAGTCCGTCTCTGCCGGTCTCTCTCCCTTCTTCACTGGGTCTCTCCGAGGCTGTTCCCCACACCCCGGCTGGGGTCAGCTTCCTGTGCACATCCAACCACGCCATGCTCCCACTTAAAATCTCCTAATGCAGGTCGCTCAGCCTTGGTGCTAGTGACAATTCGACAGTTCTGTCATAGGGGCTGTCCTGTGCACTGCAGGATGTTTAGTAGCATCCCCGGCCTTTATCCACCAGATGCCCGTAGCACCCCACCTATATTATGACAACTAAAAATGTCTCCAGACATTGCCAAATATCCTGGGGGTGGGGTGGTAAAGCGCCCCTGGCAGCCAATGACTGCTCTAATGGCTCTCCATGGCCCTCAAAATAAAGCCCAAGTCCAGCTCCAACTTCCTTCTCAGGCCTTTTAGGGATGTGGCCCCCACTCATTTCTCCGAGGTGTCACCCTCTAATTCCCTCCCTCTCAGCACATACACAGGTGGCACTCTCTGACCACACTTCCTTTCTTTCAGTGCTCCAGAATGAATGATGCCTTCTTGTCTCCAGATTTTCTGTGCACAGGGCTCTCTGTCTGCAGTGCTCTTCAGATGGTAGCAGGGATGTCGCTGCCACAGGAGGCCCCCCAGGCACCCCTCTCTGTCCACCCTGCCTAGACCGCAATAGGGCCCCTCTAGGCCCCTTATCCTACCAGACTATAATTCTCTGCCGTTTCCCCAGGGACTAGTGCACAGCAAGCAAAAAGAAATGTGGGGGATATGCTAACAGAGCCCACCCAAACAAGGCTTTAAATGCATGGGGCACGGCTCGGGGGGTTGAAAAGAATGCATGTAATGGCTCTTAGCTGACCTGTGCATTTATGCATTGCTGAATAGAGGAGGCACCAGGATACTGTGCACACCTGCAAGTGGGGGTGATAGCCAAAGGTTTGCAGATGATGCTTGAAGGACAGGTGGGTGTTAGCACAGCCAAGAAGGGGAGAAGGGACTCCTGGTGAGGGGTGGCCAGGCTCAGGGAGCTGGAAGCGTAATAGCACGTGATGCTTTTAGGAAATTACAGAGGACCCTGAATGGTAAGCCAAGTAGTGTTTAACCCTGACAGTCACAGAGATTCATTGAAGGATTCTGAGCAGGTGATCTGTTCAAAATGATTAGACCTGCTGCATTTCAGAAGGTTCTTTCAGGCAGAATGGGCTGGCAGCAATATAGCATCAAAGACCAAAGTAGGGGCTATTGTGGTCACTGAAGAGAAAAACTAAGGCCGCCCCTACCTTCACTTCCCGGGGCATCCTTTACAGGAGCTCAGAGTTATTGGGACTAGCTGGAAGCTTCTAGTGCCTCCCACAGTCACACATGGGATCTTAGCTAGAATCCTGTCATAAAACATCACTTATTTGAAATTACGGCAGTTCCTAGGCTGCTGCTTGATTTAATATATTAAATATATTACTGTATCATACTTCTGAAAAACATTGACTGTTTCAATAATTGGTTTCCGTTGCTTCTAAAAATATTGTTGTATAATAAAAAGGGCTTGCAGGCTTCACCAGACTGCCGACGGGGTATGCAGCATGGGAGGGTTTCAGGGCAAAAACCCAGTGTAACCAGGGACCTCAGGGAGCAAAACCACCCTTCAGAGGCCTGGAGGCATCTTCCCATTGGAAAGAGAAGCCATCAGGAGGGCCCACAGGGTTCCAGCTGAGGTGGGTTCTGCCAAGAGCACAGAGCCACCCGCTGAGAGAAGTCAGGACTGCAGATGGTGGGGGGACACCTGGGCAAACTTCCCATCTCCCTTTGCGTGTGATTTCTATTGGTCTTTGCCTCCCCGCAATGCTCGACAGCACAAATTCCAAACAAAAGGAGTTTCCACGTGTGCTCATGCAGAGGAACAAGGGTGGGACGGCTAAGAGCTCGGTACACCTCACTCCACAGGTGGAACTGGGGGAAGAAAAAGTCCTAAAGAATTCTTATATTAAGGAAGGAACAATTTAAAACTTACTTCCGTTCTAGCTGCATCCGGGTTTTAACCATCCATATAGGATTCATTAAGGAATTTGTGACAAAAGCTGAAAGAAAAATAAAAAAAGGAACAGAAAATGCCATCAATGAACAGTCAATGCTGATTAAAGTTGTCTGTTCTATCTGATAAAACTCTGAAATCAGGCTTTCAATGACTTAATAACAAAACTGGACAGTAGGAAGCAGTTCCATCTCAGTACTGCGCACGGAAGCTCCAGGCCCGGAAAATGGACCTAAAAGAAATCGCCCCCTTTTCCCGCGCCCTGACCAGTGCTTCCAGCCTCTAGGTGGTGCTGTTGACACTTCTGTTAATGCGACTCCTGTGGTAAATACGAAACACTCAGAACTCACTTTATAAGCTTCAGGCCCAGAAATAATTTGTGTTAAAAAGTTGCTGATCTAAACCAAAAGGTTACCTTACATCAAACTTAAGACAGAAGGAACTGAATCTCCATTCAACTGAATCCAAACTTAGATATTTTAATATCAGACTAATCATTTTAGGAAATTTGAAGTTTTAAGACTGATCTACTGATAGGAACCATTATTTTTTTAAGTTTCCCCAACCTTAATACTGTGAAGCATCACAGACCAACCAAAAACAAGCAGTGTCCCCGAAGCAGACCGACACACGGTGACTCCTAAGAGCTTGTCCCCTCTGCAGTCCCAAGCACATCGATCAGACACGAGGAGCCTGGATTGGGGTTTAAAAAACTCCCTGGGGACTTGCTTTATTTACCAAAGGTTCTTCTAAGTTAATTTTGCAAAAGTTAAGAAACAGACGAACAGCTTTTAGCTTACAGCTAACTCACCCTGGGTCTCGTAAGTGAAGACTGACCTGTTCTGACCCCACACTTCCTCCTCCGAGCTCTGTACTCAGCAGAAATGCCTTTATTGAGAGACACAGCTTTGCTTAACATTCTTTTCTATCTGGGGTCTGTAACTATTTAGATGGGTGGCTAGTACTTTTACTTCGAGTAAGAGAGGCAGACAGAGCTGGTACATATACACCTTACAGGCTGGCAGAAGGCGGGACTTTTTTTATAAAATGCCAATTTTAAATCCTCTAGAATACTTTTCTACATGTCCAACCTGCGTCCCAGGATGGCTCTGAATGCAACCCAATGCAAATTCTTAAAATGGTATGAGATTTTTTTGTGACTTTTTTTTTTTTTTTTTGGCTTATCAGTTATGATTAGTGTGAGTGTATTTCATGTGTGGCCCAAGACAATTCTTCTTCCAATGTGGCCCAGGGAAGCCAAAAGGTTGGACACCATGATTTAAACAGACACAAATGTTTTATGTAAAAAGACACAGCCTTCTTATAGCAATCTACACGTCCATGTTTTCTGCCAACTATTTCCTGGGGGAAACTATCCTGTTTCTAATTTTCTATAGTAAGTGGGATGAGTCCCTCAGGAGGACATGAGTGGTCTGATCTGTCACCGGCCCACAAAGACCTCCACTGTGAGCCCTGGACCCTCACTGTGGAATCCAAGAGCTAAGGACAGAAGTGCCAGCTGCACACAGGGTGTGCGGGACACCATGGGGAGGCACAAAAAAAGAAGAACTTTAGAAAATAGCTTAACGAAATGGAAAGACATGAAAAACATATTAAAACTTCTTTAAAGAAGCACCATTGACTAGCACGCACGAAACACATACATTCTGAGGGAGGATAAGACGCTTTCGTAGTCAAAGAAACCCGAATCAAGTTACAAACTGAACTTAAACACTTACATTTTATCGGCTCTACCAGAAGCTTTAGAAAAACGATTTTAGATGCATAGCAGCAGAGAGCTATTTCCTAATTCCTGGAAAAAGCTGTTTGGCATAACAGCTTTAGGAAGGTGAGAAGCAAATCTCCACTCACTGGGGTGACATACCTGCAGAGCCAGCTGAGAAAATATGCACAACATTGCTGTTAGGCACGAAGATGCCATTGAATTGCTCTTTGGCTTTGCAGTAACATGCGAAGTACACGGCCCTGTGAGGACAAGGAGAGGACACTAAAGACATCGGTGAGGCAATGGAACTACAGGTATCCCTCTGCAAGCTCTGAGGAATTTAGAAAAATAATCTAGGAAAGAGGTTAACATGCAACCCGAAGCCTGACTTTATCTGTGCTAAAAAGCAAAACCTGTGCTAGGCACCCTCATGAAGTCCCTGCTCATCGCTACAAAGTATTCAGTGGTGACGGAAGCATCCAAAATAATTGTGGAAAATGCGATTTTGGTGATATACATACAAAGTCCATTTATAGTCTTCATTCTGGGCAAATGCTCCTTCGAGCACCAACATATACTGTCACTCTAAAAGTCTTTAATATTTCTAAAAGATAGCAAACTTGTCCTGCCAAACTGAATGTGCAACCCGGGAGGTGCCAGTGCTGCTGACTGCACAACACGCTTGCTTAGCAGACTCCTTCTCAGCTTAATAAAATAACTGGAGTCTGTCTGTCTGTCTGTCTCTCTCTCTCTCTCTCCCCCTCTCCCTCTCCCTGCCTCTCTCTCTCACGCGCGCGCGCGCGCGCGCGCGCGCGCACACACACACACACACACACACACACACACACACACACACAGAGTAAAGATACACCGACGGCTATCACCATTTGTATTTTCAGATGTTAACAGGGCTCTCTGTAAAGTATCTAGCCAGGTAGGAAGAAAAATAGAGAATTTATGGCTGGATTTTTTTTCTGGACAGCCTTCGTATTTAGGCAAATGCTGAATACACAGACAAGAAACTGGCCATACAGCAATACTGCTCTTCGGTGAGAAAGGACTCAGTATGTGACACGTCGGGCGTAGGAGGCCAGCGGAAATGCTTACCTTGATGGCGCAACTCCAACCAAATTTGGACCCAAGCCTCTAAAAAGTGACTTTGGTCCTTCCTTCTCCAAGATTGACCTGAATAATAAGAAAAGACATATTTTTAAAATCCTTAGGCAATGCCTATGCAAAACAAGGCGTTAGCCTTCCCATTAGCTCCTTGAATAAACAATAGATTGTTTCCAGGACCCCAGACCTTATCTGATTAGATTACAATAGAGGATCAGGAGGCTGAAGTATACACTTTCATTAATACAGTGAAACAACATGCATGCTTCAGAAGCATCAGTCTGACATGCACGCAAGAAGTTTTCTCCCCTGTCTTGTTCACACGGGAGCAAGATGTTTAGGGTTTGTACCCGGAAATCCTGGAAGGAAAGACAACCACCAGCAAAGAGTCTCGATCAGGGAATGGTGTCCTCATTATAAAAGCATTCACTGAGAAAGAGGCTCAGAGATTTCTTTGGATGGTATTTCTTTTGGATTCACTCCTTATTTATAATAATCCCATCTTCTAGATTTTTATCTTTTGTAAGAGAGCCCTAAACAGGGATATAAGGAATAAAAAAACCCTAATAATTTTCATAGGCTAGATGAATGCTATTTAAGTCAAAGCCTAGTATCTCAAGTTCAAAGAGAATACTGTGCAGGCTTTTTCTTTTTAATTTTTAAAATTGTGGTAACACATACATAACATAAATTTTTAGCATTTTAACCATTTTTAAATGTACAGGTCAACAAATCTATACAGCAGATTAGTGGTTGGTTGCCTAGGGCTGGAACGTGGTGTGGGGTTTCTCTTAGTGGAGATGAAATGTTCAAAAAACCCACAGTGGTGATGGTTGCACAAAACTCTGTGAACATACTAAAAACAGTTACTGTATGCTTTAAATGGGTAAACTGTATGGTGTGTGAATTTCATCTGAATAAAGCTGTTAAAAAACAGAGAGGAAAGAAGGGCTCACTGAAAAAGTTCAACAGCAAGAGAGATTGGCAGAATGAGTTTAAAACAAAATTCAGTTCTTATGCTAAATCAATCACAGCAGATAACTGATAACACTGAAATATAGACTGTTGATTAGTTTAAAAATAGGATTCAACATTAAATTTCTTAAATTTGAAAACTGTACTGTGGCTTTAAGAGAATATCCTTGTTCTTAGGAGATAAATGCTGAAGAATTAGGTGTAAAGGGGCATAATATATGTAACTTACTTTCAAATGGCTCAGAATATAGAATACAAATGAAAAAGCAAATGTGGCAATATGTTAAGGATAGGTGACTTGAGGTAAAGAGTATAAGCAAGTTATTTGCACTATTTCTGTAACTTTTCTGTAAGGTTGAAATGATTTCAGAATAAAACGTTCTTTTCAAAAAAAATGAGCTATAGGCTACAGGTTGTAAAAGTACTGAACTTGTGGTCACAGCCCACAAAGTCACAGAAACAAGGGCTGGGTTTCTGCAAACCTAACCCATCAAATGAAATTCACAGTTTCAGTGAATTTTCACACTGGACCATATCAAGTCATGTGGCCCTTAACAGAGGCATGGGAATTTAGTGTTGTCAACATTAAATACTTGGCTTCTACTCTTTCTCAATACAGGACTGAGCTTTTGAAAAACCCAGCTCAATAAAAAAAGCTTTTCTCAAATAACACCTTGAAGTGACCCTACTCTTTTAGAGTATGTAAAAGACTTTCAAATGGTCAGTATATTCAAAATGTTTAAGGCTTAGATTCCACCCACGGTTCCCATTAGTGTGCACTGTGCGGCCAGTCCAGGAGTCGTTTAGACACAATTAAGGGACTCTGGCTCCAGGAAGCCTGAAGCCACTCATCCATAATGCAGTAGGGAACGCGTGTCCTCGAGTGACTCAGGTCTCCTAAGAACTGCAGGAAGACGGTCTCCATAGTGACGCATATTGACAGTGGGCAAAAAGTCAAATCTGTTACATAATTCAAACTTCTAACCTTTCTGGGTGTTTACAAAACTTCTCTGGAACAATCAAGTTCCTACTATAAATGGTACACTTCAGCTTCAAAATAAACCATGTTAGGATCCAGACTAGGTTTTCCCACAGTCTTATACACTTTCATTTAGGAAAGAAATGCAAAAAGAAAGTAGGGTCTTATTTGGAGCTTTTCATTCTCTTCACTAGTTTTAGATCATAATCAAGACAAAGATCTCAGCTGAACACATTAGTTTTATTTTTATGAGATAGACACTAGATCTATTAATACATTACTTTTCAGGTTAAAAAGGTACCTGAGTAAAAATTACCTGAGTAATGTAAGGAATAGGAGGAGCTCTGATAAAACAAAAAGATTTAAGACTTTTTAAAGCAGATACCTGAAACAAATGCATATATTATTACCCTTTGACAGATTTAACAGTGACAGCCTTAATGTGTTGACATCTTGTCTTTTTTTTTTTTTTTAAGTAACTATATTCCAAGTATCAAGGTTATTGGTGCTGCAATGAAGAAAATTTTTTCTCTAACAAGTTAATCTGAGACACAAGTGAATGCTGATTTGCATTTTGAAAAATAAACCTCCTTTAAACAAATTCTGTTGCCTGTTAAGTCTTTTCAAGTAGTTCTTCCTGAAAGAGTAAGATTAATAATAAGCAACTTAACTCTCAGCACTGCCCCTGCTTAGGGATGGTGAATGGCAGAATCAGAAAGCAGTCCAGTAACCCAGATGAGACACAGAGAGGTCAGGGGGAGGGGGAAGGTAGTGAAAAGGAGTCATTTTCCATTAAACCATCCAGCAGACAACACTTTTAATGCTGGCACACCATCATTATGCTAAGTACTGAGTGACAGGCTACTTTTAGAACTTATTAACAGGAAAAGACATTTCCCCTGAAGAGAATTGTGTAATACAATATTCCTCTTTTTGCCTTGGCTACCAAGAAACTCGGTTATAAATCTTCTGTTTAAAAAGTACAGGAAATGCTTATTATCACAGCCACTGGCATCTATCATTTACATGGCAGGGTGTGTGTGTGTGCATTGAGCTCTTTACATGCAATATCTCACCGGTGTGCCAAAAGTCATTCAATTTGTGCTGAATGCTTGCTATGTGACAGGCAGCATTCTAGGTGGCTGGGGACACCTCAGTGATCAAAACCAATCAAGGAACTGCCATCCTGGTGGGGACAGGGATAGAAAATAACCAATACAAACAAGCAAGCTACACTGTATGCTGGCTGGAGGTAAGTGCTGTGGATAAAAATAAGGCAAGATGGACAGACAGGGTGTGTGTGGGGGGGCTCAGGTTTAAATAGTATGGTCACTGCAAGGCTTTCCTGCAAAGGTGACACCTCAGCAGAGAATGGGACGGGTGTCAGTTGTGTAGAGACTGGCAGGCTGCAGGGAGAAAGAGGTGGTCCTGGAGGGATCTGAGTGAGGAACCTCTGTAGAGGTGGGAGATGGGAGCCAGGCCTCGCGCCAGAGCAGTCAGGAAGCTAATGCAGTAGTGCAGGTGAGACGCGCGGCTTCCGTCAGGACAGCCGTGGGGAAGTAGTAAGGAGGGGTCCAATCCTGTGTGTGTTCTGAAGGCAGAGCTGAGAGACTCTGCTGTGGGGGTGTGCGAAGCGAGAGACAGCAATGATGGGGGCTTTGGATTTGCAGAGCGTGAGGATGGAGTGGCTGCTAATCACAGAGAGGACTCTGGGAGCAGCAGTGTGGGGGAGCTGAGTTTTGCACAAGTTATGCCCTGGGTGCCTACTACACATCTGAGACGAGATGTCAGATAAGCAGCTGGACAGACAGCACAAGGCTCAGAGAAGAGGACGGAGGTCTGAGCCCTGGGCCTCAGCGGCTGAGCAGAGGAAACTGCAGCCTGTCAGCAGCAAGTCTGAGCTGGACCTGCGGCACCTCCTACAGACTCTGGGCCTTTGGGCTGTTTACTTCTAGCTGCTTTCAAATCTTCCTTTGAGACAGGCGAATATACATTAAAAACGGCCTTGAGTAAGTCATTTAAGCTCTGATGTGCGTTTCTGCATCTACAATACAGGGGTAATGTCACACAGAGTACTGATCTCAGAGGAGTGTTGTGAAAACTCAATGAAACAATACTACATAAAAGTCATCATTTTGGGGGGCTGGGTAGTTCCCTGGCTGGAAATCGAACCCAGGCTGCGGCGTTGAGAGTGCTGAAGCCTAGCCACTACACCACCAGGGAATCCCCCAAAAGTCACCATTTTTTAATGGAAAGCTGATAATATATGAGAATCCTATAACGTACATATATCAAGCCAAGGAAATAAAGCTGAATAAAACAGCTCTTGGGTGAAATGTGCCACTTTACAAACACTTTCCTAATAAAATATTATAATAAGGATTTGACTTCAAATTCTATTATTTACATTTTGGTGTGCATATAGAATAAATGGTGTTAAAACGGATTCACATGGAAGTGATGTCTCATTACTCTTGACGCCACGGCTACATTAACTCATGACTGCTTTGGGACCACAATAAGAGCGGCTGGCCATGTGCAGTGTCCCATGGGCACTGCTTATGTATTTGAAAACGTGGAGAGGTGTTTTCTGATTTACGCTTTAATAAACAATTGTTCTAATGGGAGAGAACACGTGCGTGCGCGTGCGCATACACACACACGCACGCATGCGCACACAGGCACGCACATACACAAAATTATTAGAGTTGGAGAGACAGAGATATGGA
This sequence comes from Lyroderma lyra, assembly GCA_004026885.1. NCBI lineage: Eukaryota > Metazoa > Chordata > Mammalia > Chiroptera > Megadermatidae > Lyroderma > Lyroderma lyra. The sequence continues at coordinate 53,605 of PVJL010000813.1, forward strand.
GATGCAGAATATGCAGCCCAAAACATTTGAACTACAGCAACATTCCCACTTACTTTATTTACCTTAACGAGCTTGACCCTGCTGACACCCACAGCTTTTGGGCAATGGTGTCCCGGTTACAGTAAGTCTATAAACCCACTAGTCATGACTTATTTGGCAAGCACGTAAGGAAAGGAAGCTCATTCCGGATGTTAGTAAAGTTGGCAAATTACCTGTCTGTCACATTATGTCCAAAGCCCCTTTGGTTGCTCAGAAGAAGGGTGTCATCTGAGTCACAGCCACACCTTCTTGAGGACGTGGGGCCGTCTCTCTCCCTTCTGAGACCAGTGTCCCTTTGTCTCTGTCTCTCTCCTGCGCCCACCCACAACCTACTCTGAAGTGTCTCTGCTCGCCCCGCTCTGCCTGGGCTTCTGATTCTCTCACATGGGAGCTCGCCCTCAGCGGCTGGTCTGGCATCCAGCTTTGCTCAACAAGCTTGGATGCCCCCACATCCACGGGTTTGGCATGGAGGCCCGGGTGACTAGTGAGCAGGCTTTACAAACAAAACGTACCTAAAAATAAATGAAGCACTTTCAACTCACTCTACCTTATCTAAAATGTGACTGAACTCTGTCCAGAGGGCTACGCGTTGTGGTTATTCAGAAAGAGCATTTCCATTTTACTGCATCTTTTTCTAGTGTTTCCCAGTTAAACACACCGTGTTCCACTAAGTTTCAGAGATCTGAGTACCATGTGTAGTTAAACTCAACCACCACTTATTGAACATCGCTCTTTTTTATTTATTTATTTATTTTTTATGTGGGTAGTTCCCTGGCTGGGAATTGAACCCAGGCCACAGCCTAAGCTACTACACCACCAGGGAACTCCCTGAACATCTTTTTTAAAGTACGAGGCCCTGAGCTAAAATTCAGATATTGCCAAGTGCTCTTCTGAACTTGATTTTGCCTTAAGTGTAGAGACTGACAAGTCAAATTCAACTTAGGAATATTTAGCTACTTCATAAGCAAATGAAACATTTTTAGATGCAGTATAAGTAAGAAATTTAAAAAGCATTTCACTAAGTATATACTGCAACTTTTCTATAAATGTAAAATTATTTCCAAATAAAAAATAAAAACTTAAAACGTTTTGTTTCCATATTACTTAAAATATTCTCACTCGTTCTCTTGTGCAATTTAAAAATGTTAAAATTTTTTTTTCAAATGATTTTCGGAAGGAGCAACTTTGATGCCGTTTAAACAAGGGTTGTGGGTTTGCTTTGTTGGGTTTGCTTTAACTGCCCTGGATGGTGACCACAAGCACACAGGGTGCCTGCTCTGCTGCCCAGGGAGCAAGGTCAGAGTTCAAAGGTATTGGTACAGAAACCTAATTCTTCAGTGTGGACAAAGGCTGTGCAAACATAACGTCCTGTCTGATGGGCCTAATAAACACTCTGTATTGACAGTGGGGGCAGGGGTGATGCTGATGGCAGGAGTCCCAAATGGGGATTGAACTTACTTCAGAACCTGGAAAAGTCCAGGTGTCACGGACGTTGGTCTCACCACTCCAGCTCCACTAATGGTCCCCAGATGAACCTGAGGATAATAGACGGTCCGAAGAGCTAATCTTGAAGACTGCAACCTTGTCTTAATGACTTCCAGTGGACAAGTGACAATAGCACCAACTGTGCCCCCACACCTGTAAGAATTCACAAAAGGATCAGAAAAGCTACACCACCATCTACACAAGCGAAATGTGAAATTTAACGTTTCTTCATTAAAAATAAAAAGGTGCCTTTGTTCATTTCATAATTAGAACATTCAGGGAGGTAAAAAACCCTGAGTCGCAGGGGTCACCACTGGTCAATGCTAACACACCGGAGGCTCTTCATCGCTGGCTTTTTAATTTCACTCTTTCTGCTTACCTACGAATGTCAATATGCGCATCTACACCAACATCGCCATCTGCAGCAATGTGCACCATTTTAACCACTTCCCTGCTGTTGGACATTCATGTCATTTCCAATGTCACTACCATGCTGAATATTCTAGAAAATCATCTTTTCACAGTCAAATAAAAATAGTTATTCAGATAGCATTACTATTGGAAAATCAATGTTTACTACAATATAGACTTTGATTAAAATCTAATTAATTAGGACTTCATTGAAAGTCACACTAAAGCTTACTTTTCATAACAAAATCCCTGTGCTTCCCTTAGTTGGAACTCATCAGTTTGTCCTCTCCTAACTACCCTTTACAATTTGTTCATATCAAAATATTACTTGAATTAACAGTTAAAGTATATTTCTTCCAGACAACTCATTAATGCTAAAATACCTACTATCACCTTTTCTTAACCAGTACTGTCCATGAAATTCCGAGCTTGATGGGCTGGTGATCATGAACAATCATGTCCCTTCTAAAGCCATCCCCACACCAGTGACACAGGTCCTACTCTTCAGTAAACACGCCGATCAGGGCCTTACTCATCCCTGCATCCCCAGCATCGGGACTCACAAGGTCACAAACAGTATTTGCTAAGCAAAGGAATTACTAAGGGAGCTCTCAAGGAGCATGACGTTTTAAGGGATGTAAATGTTCGAGAACACTCTCTGTCCGCCGGTGCTCCCAGGGAGGGGCTGCAGGCTCACACAGTGCACTTTGTCCAAGCCCGTTAACGGCACGTAGCGGGGGTTGGACAAAGACGATACAGCGCCAGCATCTTTGACTGGGAAAAGTGACACCAGGAGAGCAGAAGGACAGCGGCCGGCTGGCATGCGGACACTAAGAGAGCTTGCCCCTCCCCCCAAAAAGAGAGAGAGTGCGCTTGCCCCCTCCTCCAGGTAGAGGTGCTGGAAATCTGGAGGCGAGCCCAGCACTTAGCACAGGCCCTGATGAGGAACCAGTGGGACCCTGTGTGTTACTCTAAAAGCAGGAGCCCCGGGGGCGGGGGGGGGGGGGTTCACACAGCCAGTCGCATCCTGGTAACTATAATAGCACTGCTGTCATTGACTGACTGATTATCTTAAGACAGCATTCAACCCTCCGACAGTCCTATGAGGCAGGAACAATTATTTAGCCTCAATTCACCACAAGGAATCTGAATGTCAGAAAAAGAGAAAAAAAAAAGTACAGGTCTGGGGTGGGGGAGGAGGGGAAAACAGCCATTTGGGGTGACTCTGGTCCCCTTCCTTCCTCTGTTCTTCCCTCCCTCCCTCTACGCCTTAAAATGTGGAATACTTCATGAATTTGCATGTCATCCCTGCACAGGAGCCATGCTAACATTGCTCTGTATTGTTCCCATTTTAGCATACACGCTGCTGAAGTGAGCAGAGAGAAACCTGCTTTAAAACCAGGACAATCACATACCCTAAACCAGGACGATCACATACCCTAAACCGAGCCGTTTACCCAGTGTCTTCTGAACTGTGGGCCAAAGCCCATCAACCAGAGAAGCAATACAGGGGATCAGAGCGACAATGGGGAGGTCGGTCGGCGGCAGGGATGTGGTGTATGGAACAGCCAGCATCACCCCGGATCTATCCTTACTTCGTAGATGGGGATCCTGGGTCTCAACGAGGTTATACACTTTCTCAAAGTCCCAAAGCATTTAAGGGTGTAAACTGACACCAAATCCAGAACCTCTGTCTCCAAAGCCTTGCTCCTCCCACTGTACGTGGGTACCATTTTGGGGAGGATTATGGAAAGATTGTTTTATTTACTAATTACTCTATTATCATTATTATCATTCACACTTAGAATGCAACATGGGTGATTACACATCTAGGTCTTTAAAATGCTAACACGTCCTTTTATAGCAAGAAAAAAATTGTGAACCCAACTGAATGCTGTTCTGAACTGGTTCTGTGCATGAGAAAGAACATACTCCTATCCAAAGAAGATGGGGTAAAACAGGGAGTGTTTAAGAAAAACTTCCTAACCCATGTCTATCCACACAAAATAATGACTCTTCTCTATTACAATAACCATGTGCTTAAAAAGTATACTGTTTTAAAATACTGGGAAACTTAGATGCTACCGAGGCAGATAAAGAAATACCGGAAATCTAATTATGTTCAATAACATGACTCCATACCACTGATAAAACCACAGCTTCTTTCATCAGAAAGTCAACAAGTTCAAATACGACACAGGTCAGCCACCTTTGCTTTGTCCCCGAGTCAGTTGGACTCCTTTCTTTGGCCAACTGTCATCCAAATCTATGCCACTGATCAAAGGATGACCTGCGGCACGGTGTGCTTGCCTAAGGGGGCAAATGTCCTCCTTACCTACGAGGAAGAACTTGGATGAAAACTGTCCACAGGATATTTTAAATCATTAAGCTATGTTGGATACATATTCACTAAAATACTCTTAATCAGAAGAAAACAAGTTCTGACAATGTCCAAAACAAGTTCTAAAATGCCCAAAAAAAGTCTTCCTGAAATTTAAAACGCTTCATGGCAGAATTTTAAAAGTATCTTTCAACACAGCTGCTTTTTCTTTCTTTGTGAACCAACATGTACAAAACATCTATCTGAGAAGATAGATGAATCAAAATACTGACTTCTCCAGGTTGGCTTTCCAAATTTTTCTAAAAATATTTCATCACGTTGGGTCCAGAGCACTAGGGGTATGACAAGTTGTTTCCTTCGTAGAAAAGAGCGCCGTCAATTCACAATTCTTCAGCACCAAGACCTTCAATGTCGGCCTGGCTCCCAACTGTGGTCTGCTAGCTCGGACGAAGCCCAGCCAGTCCACCGCCATCCCGCAGTATTTAGTAAAAAGCTTCTCTAGAGTCTCAGTTCAGAGAGGGTAGAGACATCAGCTCTGCCCGCCAGCCCTGCCCGTCACTGCTCCCCAGCTGTGCTCTCCTGAGCAGCTGCTTTCCTATGATGTCACAGGCAGATTCCATGACTTTCCGGTAACTCTGAGGTTTCTGAATTCAGTCCCATCTAAAACTTCCATCTCAAATCTGGTTCAACCACTGCCAGCTAGACATGGGGTTTGAGGAGACATGGTTTTCTTTTTCCCGTTTTCTTTCCTGCCTCTTAGGGTTCTCTGGGCATGAGGACACGGAGAAGCTGTCTATGTAAATGAGTCATCTTATGGCTCAGTCTTGTTGTGGGTCCACCCGGCTGTGTAATGCATCGGGGGCCGCAGCAAATGTCATGATTTCAGTGTAGAGGATGTGCAGGCACCCTTGGGTGGTGTGCAACCTCACCAAGAGCCCCGAAACTGGGAACCTCGCATTGCTCCCACAAGTGGTCCATCTCCCAACCTCCTCTTGGCCTTACTTGGCTTGGGAACCTGGCGAGCAGCACAGGTGCCTTTCTTTCCTCTGGTCCCCAGGCTCCTTCCATGCCCACCATGGGGCACTCGGTAGGACATGACCCCATGTCTCTGCCAAGCACACCACACCAGTTCCTTCTCATGCTGCGGGCACGGCTGCCGCCGCAGCCTTTACCTGTAGGAGAACTCTGGCCACAGCACAAGTTATCTGTCTCTCAGCCTCACCAGCTCCCTCAATCTACAGCCCAGACCACCCCCTGGGGACAGGGAGGGAGACAGCCACAGGAAAAGCCTCTCTCAACACGCCACATTCCACGAGTTGACAACTATCTATCGCCTTCCTGGTCTGCTTATAGTCTGGGGCGGAATGGTCAGTGGCAGCCACCTCTTCGTATGTCTTTTTTTTCTTTCTCTTTCTATGTCTTAGAGAAGCCTCCTCTGGGTTCAGCTTAGGGCCTCAGTAGCGAATGCTCAGACAACAGGAAAAGTGGCATTCGACATCTAGTTATGTGGTGACACGGTGTTGGCATCACATAGCCAGGAAACTGCCTAATTCTGATTAGGTGCCCATATTTTAAACCACTCATCTCCAAAGTAGGGGACAAACTCGAGAGGTGTGTGCAATGATCCAGGGGCATACAGGAAGAAAACGTTACATAAAAAATAAGATTTCATTTTATTTATAACCTTCACCATTTAATTTCTATTTTGTGTATGTTTCCTAACATGTATAAAATTAACAGGGTAACATAAATATACATGGAGATGAGCACAGACATTTTAATCACAGGGCTGTGTGATCAAAGTTTGAAAATCACTATTCTAGACTAGTGGTTCTCAACTGAGACAAAATGTCACCCGGAAACATTTGGCAATGTCTGGAAACATTTTTGATTGTTGAAATTAGGGGATGGGGTCATTAGCATCTAGTGGGTAGAGGCCAGGGGTGCTGGTAAACACCCTACAACTCCCAGGACAGCCCTGCACCTCCCTAAGCAAACAGTCATCTGGCTAAGGTTGAGAAACTCTGTTTTAGATCAGTAAGATGAACTATGTATCCAGAGGCAGTATAATCAATGTGGAGGGCACTGTTGGCTGTCTCCCCAGCATCTATCTCCTCTTCCTGTCTTAAAATCCCAGGTATCTTAAGCCGTACAGTTTGGATGGGATTGAATCCATTTCCAGGTTTAGCCCCGACTCACTTAGTCAACAGGGTGCCATCCTCGGTGCCAGTCGTACAGCAACGGGCCCATGATTCAGCCCAAGGAGCAATGACTGGTTTAGAGATAGGTGCACGTCCAAGTTGGTCCAATCAGAATAAAGTTCAACTTGTTCCATGGTGGACAAACACTGGGACCTGCTGGGAGCCATCTTGTGTGCATGAAGAGGCCAAGCCTGGAATCCAGCAGGTGTTTCTAGAAGGCAGAGCTGTCATCAAAGCCCCACAGTGACATGGTTGAGCTATTTAGATAAGCTGTCACCAAAGCCTCAGCTCTCTCTAGAATTCAGGTGTATGTGCCAGTAATCAAGCCAGTTGGAACTGAATTTTTCTATAACTTACAACTGAAAACCCCCTAAATGAGCCTAGTCAAAAAAAATTTATATCCAAGCTTTTCAAGGAAACACTTAAATGGTTTTACTATTAGTAATAACTTTCCAAAATGCACTTAGGACTTGGTTTCTAGTCAGCTAGGTTTCTAAAAGCCGCGAGGCAACTCCCTGGACATTAGTTTAATTCACCCCTCTGGTAATACTGCTCTAGTCACTGGTGCCAAAGCCCAGAGAAATTTCTCTGGGATATTCCATTCAACAACACCATCCAAAAAGTTTGAACACAGTAGCAGAAGAGCAGCCATTAAGGACGTGTCTCAGAGCGGTCACGAGAGAGTTAGTCTCTGAAATCTATTTGCCTAATTTTCTGGAAAAATCTATCACCTGGATTTTTCTGTGCCTTTTCCCTCTTTTATTACTTGGTTCCTTTTTCTATAAAAATGTACCCTCCTTCCATTACTTTCCGTCTCCCAGCCCAGAACTGAAGTCTTACATTATTATTAATATATGAAGATGAATTTAACTGTTTATCTTTTTACCCACATAGGCCTGGCTCAATTTTTCTCCCCTGTGGATTAGGCCCCTCTCCTCCAGTTTAGAGCAGAACATAGCTAGACTATTACTACCCCATTCCACACTAAATCTTTATGTGATGAGACACATAGACATTTTAAACCATGCGCACAAATTTTTACCTTTTAACTCTGAATTTGAAGTAACAAGCACAGTTCTAAAAAACTAGATGTTTTCTACACATATACTTACACATTTAGGCACTGAAGCCAAGAACAACATGCTTTTTTATTGCAGCTGCTACCTAACTAGTAAGCTAGTTTTCAGACTCACAGCTTTTCCATACCTACGTGGATTCTACCAACCAATGGTACTTTCAGACACCCTGGGAGCCCACTTTTAGGAGCTTTTTGGTGATCTCCTCTTTTCATCTGCAACCTCTATAGTCACTCCTTGAAAAACACTAGTGCCTCTTTATATAGAATTTTCTAGAATGTTTTCTTTGAATACCTGGCATAAGGTTTAGATTTTGATTATGCAAATTCTGTATTGACTCAGTTAAAGCAAAATGCAGAGTTTTTGATGCAGCTAATTATGTTTTAGATGCTATTTCCTGTATTTTATCTCATTTAGAAAGAAAGTTTAAAATAGCACCTGGAATGCATAAAAAACTCTATGGTACTTTCTGAACCTGACACATAATCAGTATCTTTCACACGTACACAAATCCAAAACAATGTTACCTAATACCAATACAGTTTCAGCCAATCTTAATACAGAACCATGTTCATAATTCACAAATAATCAAAGTACTGCTTCTCTTAATTTGGGACAGTTTAACAAGCCACAACAATCCATAGTTCCAGGTAAGACACACAATGAACGAACAAGTATTGATCAAGCACCTGGAAACCAGGGAGCAGGGTGCTGTACTTAGGATGAACCAGTGGAGAAAACAGATATGGCTGCTAGCCTCATGAAGCTTAAGGTCTGGCAGGAATCTTTTGTGCAAATAGCACACAGTGTTTTAAAGTGTTTGTCACATATATGAAATACATTGGATGAAATCAAGGTAAATTTATATTCTTAGTATACTTACATAAGCTTTATATAAAATATTATGTGCACATATTTGTCTTACCCAATTCCTTTAAGCATTTCAAATAAATGTTCATCTTCTCTACATTGTCCCCCTAGTAAATATATTAACATGTGCCTAAAACTTCAAAAGTAACCATTAGCTGATAGAGATTAAACTTACAGGGACAAAGCACAGTATAGGAGCACCCTAGGTGACATCTGTCCATAAAGAGAGGGGGAGTAATGAGTTTTAAAAAGTGTCTTAGATTATATATTTAAAAACTTTAAAGACATACTACATTCCCATGAAAATAAATTTAAAGGCTATGTAAGTATATTTGATGACAGAAGGAAAAATAATGCCCTAAGAGTAAGACCTAAAGCATATAATCCAGGCCATTAACCTCTAAACCTAATGACAGCTTAGTCTATTTCAGCTGCTGAGAACATCTGAATCTCCAGCCTATGCTACTGCTTGTTCAGCAGGGAAAGGCTACACTAACCCTACACTGACAACCAGAGTCCCCAAGTCATCTGACAGGTGAAGCTTAAGGGCTTTTTCTCAACAGACATTAAGGCCTAGACACAGAAGAGCCACTTTAGAGGCTCTCAGGGTTTCTTGTAATGAGATGGTTTAAACAGTAGAAAAGGAATGATGGGTTTTGTCATGCAGTAACAATAAAATTTGAGCACATTCTTTGTTTTGACAATATAACCCAGATTTTGAGATAAGAAGAAGGAATGCAGAAGACAGTGAAATCCTGAAAGATACTAAAAATCAACATCAAGTGAATGTGGTTTGGTCATGCAGAAGTCACGCACCCTAAGAAATGGTTTATGGATGTGCTGGTACGTGTCAAAAGCCTTAAAAATGTGTTTTGACTCAGTAATTGTACATCTACGGTTTATCATAAGAAAGTAATCAGAGAACTACACATGTACACATAAGGATGTCCATTTATTGATATTAGCAAAATCTTAGCAATGAGAGATTAGACAGAAATTATGCCCTCAGAATAAGCTAGGTAGACCTGACATAAATTCCTGTCACATCCTCGCTGAACTCCAGTCCTTGGCTTGGAAACTGTTTGTCTTCTTTATTACAAACACTGAACAGTGAGGACTAAGGGTACACTCACTCCCATGCTGCTATTACAACTTAATATATTACTAAGAAGAAAGCAATTATATTAAAATATAATCCTATTTTAAAGTTAACTATGAAGTTACATTTGGTACACATATAAACATGCATAGAACCTTTTTCTAAAGTGCTTATCTCTAGAGGTTGGCTTGTCCTCCAGGTATTTTCTGTCTTAAAGGGCAACACTGTATTAAAAAGATGGTTTATAGGTTAATGAAGGAGTATTTTCTACCTTTGCAAAGAACCCAAGAAACTGTCTTAAAAAAAAATAATTAAATTTTAAAGACCATGAGTTGTTTTGTGTGTAGTGTTTATTTTCCAGGATCTAAAATGAATTTTTAACCATTCACAAGCCTGTGATACCTGAGACAAATATTTATTCACTATCATTAATTAGTGAGAGCTTGAAACACGTTTGATGTTAGTTTCCAATGGCTATTCGATAAACAGGAGAATGTGACATTTAAAAGGTGGGGGCTGACTTCTTTACAAAGGAAGTGAACTTACTTCTTTGGAAAGAGGCCAGCTTGACAACATGGAAACTAGTTACATAGAGCAAAGCAGCATGTCATCCTCCGGACCAGGAGGGACCCCTGGGTCAACTGGTATTAACTATATGATATACCCATTTGACACTTAGCTCCTTTAATGTTCTTCCCTAAAAGAAATGGAAGTAATACACAGGGTAGCCCAAAAGTAGGTATACAGCTGAATCAATGAAATTCATCACAATAGATCACATACACACTGACACACAATAAAATAAATCTATACTGTATACCTACCTTTGGGCCACCCTGTATTTTAGGCTAGTGGGAGGGAATCAAAATCCAACTAATTACTCTGAAAAGAATCTTTTGGGAAGATTTATTTTCTTTCTTGAGTATATTTGCAAGTAATCCCGAAGTGCTGCTAATGAAGGCACTGAAACTTGCTAAATACATGGGCTGCAGGCACTGCCCTAATAAACTCTCCACATTTTAATCAGTTCGGGGGAGCTGTGCGGGCCACTGCCGTTTTTCTCCACCATAAGGGGAGAGACTGGTGCTGCTGAGCCAGAGGGCACTGTGAAGGGCGTGCAGGGAGATTCATCACGACAGGGCAATCCATTACGCAGCGAGCCTCACAGGCTGTTCCAGAGCCGGCGACTCTACCGGTTTGGAATACAAGAAAAAATTTTAAAAGGCCACCTCACTAAAAACAATAAACAAAAACCACTGAGAATAAAATCATTAGGATGATCCTTCTTGGCTTGAGAAATGACTTTAGTAACATGGGCAACTTGTTTTAAATTGCCCAGAATGACAAGTTAATATATTGTCATAATTTAGGAATTGCCCGCACCCCCCTCCCCCGCAAGTTGAAATATCAATGGAGAGATGACATGAAAGGATGAGAGAGAATGATGGGGAAGAGACAAATGACAAATTCTTATCTATGAACAACCAAGAGTTTTGGGTTAGAAAAACAAAGTAACTGGGTGAGCATCTACAAGTAAGTACAAAGAACTCGGGTTATTTTTGCAGATAAATTCTCAACAATTACTGGTTTGTAATAAGGAAGATATCTAGGCAGCAGTCCAAGCTGCAACTGAAATACTCAAGTCAAAATGACCACCCATAATAAAGTCTATTTTATGTATAATGCCCTACACTTAAAAACTGCTGTGCCAAGCCCATGAGGTCCTCGAATAAGCCTCCAAACATCTATTAGATTCCAAAAGGATCCAAAGCCACTGGATGCATTTAAAGAAAAATAAAATTATTAATACTCAAAAACATTAACGTCTATTTGCTGGAGAAAGAAACAGCTCCCTTCCTAACCCCCCTACCACCTACCCTCCCTAAAAATGCGTTGCCTCCCCTGAAACCTATCAGGAGCATGACGACCAAATTAATGCAGCTCTTAAAACAGAAAACATCTTACCTTGGACGCGTCCATCAGGAGCAAAGAAGCATCTCAACGGGCCCTCCTAACCTCCCCTTCTCTCTAGCTCTCCCACAGGTTGCTGGCCAGCATGACGGTGCGCCAGCACTTCCCAGGCCCCTGCGGACGTCCAACACCCGCAGTCATCTGGACCGAAGGCGCCCCTGCGCTACCCGCGAGGAACTCCCGGGCCTACCCAAGCATCCCCCACGGCTGCCCAGGCCCTGGGGACAGCATCCAGGCAGAGGGACAGCAAGGGCAGCGTGGCCAGGGCGGCTGGCAGGGAGATGCAGGGACCGAGCCACAGTGGCCAGGCAGGACCGCCCCCGATTGACACTCGTCACAGCAGCCTCTCTAATTGTTTAAAAGGATTAAAAGCTGGAGATGCCGCAGGGAGGGGGATGGGCGTGGGAGCGAAGCAGGCGCGGGGTAAAACCCACGGGGGGTGCGCACCCGGAGGGGGGAAGACCGGCGTCTCCCCGGCCTCCTCACCGCCCCGACGCCAGGACTTCCTCCTCTGGGGCCCGGCGCTCCGGCCTGGGGAGGGCCGGTAACCGGCCGGGACGCACGGAGGGCGCAGGGCGGGTCGAGAGGGCCGCGGGCGGGGTCGGGCCGGGACGCTCACCCGCCGGCGAAGAGGTGTAGCAGCGTGTTCTCCTTCTGCTGAGTGTCCGTCGCCATGGCCGCGCCGGTTCCGCTGCCCCCCGCCGGGGGCCGCTGGCGCGAGGCGGCTCGAAAGACGCGCGAGGCGGCCCGGTCCGTTCGCTCTGCTCCTCTCAGGCGTCCGCCGGCGCGGCCTCCATGCGCGCGCGCTCCCACGACTGGCTCCCCAGATCCACACACTCCGCGGCGTGCCCGCCGGCGCCTCACCGGCCTCTGCGGCGCGAGCCCTGTGGCCAGTGGGCCACCACCGCGCGGTCGTCACGTGGCGGGGGCCGGGCCGTGACGACACGCGGCGGCGCGGGCCGGGGGCGGTGCACGGCGGGGGTGTGGGCCCCGATCCGCGCGCCGATTGGCCGGCGGGCGGACGTGGGCGGGATTCCGCCGGGAGCGTTTGACCAGGCGAGGTCGGCCTGGGCCCATGCGCTGGGAGTGTGCGCCGGCCGAGGCTGCCCGGCACCTGCTCGCAGATAGGGACACTGCGCTTGGGGCAGCCTGGCGAGACCCCGGGTCTGGCCTTTTGCCCATTTTCAGACCATTCTTAGTTTACTTTGTGATACTCACGGTGCACAAAACGGTACATAAATTACATATGACACCTCACAACTGCTCACCGCCTAGCTTAGGGAAAAAACACGATCGAAGGAGCCTAAACCCCGCCGGCGAAGAGGTGTAGCAGCGTGTTCTCCTTCTGCTGAGTGTCCGTCGCCATGGCCGCTCAGACTTCTGAGCTCCAAGCTGCTCTATCCAAGCTGCTTCTCTGCTTGTGTGTCCTTGGGTCACTGTCAGACTCAGCCTGGCAGCTTCTCACCTCCCAGTCTCCGGTCGCAGGCCTTCCTTGGTCACCCTTGCAGCGTATCTGTCACATGACTCCATTTAATTTCCCCACATAGGCTTCTGCAGTTACTTTTTGATTGATTTGTGTAAGTTGTCCTTTGGCCCCTGGAGTGTAAGTTTGAGGAGCACAGGGAACTTGATTCTTTTGTTCACGGTTGTTCCTGACAAGGGGTAATGCCCAAGAAATTAATGAATAAATGTCCCTAACTGAACTCATCATTTAATTTTTTTTCCCATCCCCCAACCCTGCCTGCCTCTGTTATTTCCTGTCCTGATATATGATGACACCACCATCTGCACCAACACCAGCACCTCTCTTGTTACCCTGGACTCTCTCCTCAATCAATCTCTCTCTCTCTCTCTCTCTCTCTCTCTCTGTCTCCCTCTCTCTCTCTGTCTCTCAGCCCATCGCTCACCTGGCACTTCTATCTCCTGAAATTCTCACAAAGCCAGTCCCTTCTCTGTGTTCCTTCCACAGCTGCTGCAGTTTCAGGCCTTCATTTCTCTCACTTACTTTGTAGCAAAAATCTTCTACCTGCTGGCCACAACCACTCCTTCACCCCTTTGGTTTGTCACCCCCCACTTGCATATCCCTCCAGAAACACCAGGTATGGAATATACCAACCCTTTGTTTTCAATCTCCCAAAGCTATTAAAAGCAGCCCCTTGACCAGCAAGCTGCTAGATGTCCTGTGTGTAAACACAGAGAGAGCTCAAGTAGGAGAGGAATTGTGTGCAAACACGGGAGTGAGGTATTTGATTGCTGGGACTCTTTAAAAACAACTCCTGGGAGCAGTCATCCAAAATACAAATACAGCGAATACTCTATATTAAAGCCATTACTCCCAGGCCTAGAAGGGGGGAAAGCCATACTAGTGCTCCATATATGGGAAAGAAGGAAGGAAGGAAGGAACAAAGGCAGGAAGAAAAGGAAAGTGTTTAGCATGCTTCCTGGATCTCCCGAATTCCTTGCTTCAGTTGTGTAGGAAGTCAGTGGTGGTTTTAGCTGAACATTTATGGGGCAAGAATAGAAGAGAAGAGAGAGTAATGCAACCCTATTAGCCAGGAGGGAGCTGCTCTAGGAGGTGCTGCCATGCTGGGGGCACAGCCCTCCATGGAGGCTGCTCTGTCAGGGACCCAGGCTTCTCATGCCAAGGCAGTACCCAGCCTCCTGCCTTCCTTCCCCGAGGACTGTGAGTGTAGGGCTGCACTAACACATACACAGGCCTCCCCACCCCCTTATTAATGGTAACACTGCCTTTGAGTTGGAGTTTCTCCAAGGTCTCTCATGTCTGTTCTCCTGTTGGACACTCACAATGTTTGGCAGCCCTGCTGTTTTTATGGATAAGCACGATTGATTTGCCCAAGGTCACACAGCTAGTTAGTGGCTGATGCAATGAGCTTTCACTCTTCGTGCCTTGGAACATGCTGTTGCTCAGGAAACCCCATTCCTTGGAGGGCCAGGCAGAGGAAACTACCTGATCCATTCATTCATTCATTCATTCATTCATTCAACATGCTTATTGAACTTTTACTCTGTTTGAGGCAGTGTTCTAGGCTCTGGGGGACAGAGAAGGGATTAAAAATGGATAAAAATCCTTAGCAAAAGAGTAGCAATCAAGATCAGCAATACATCGAAAGGAAAATGCATCATAATCATATGAGATATGTCTCAGGAATGAGGGGTTGGTTTAACATTTGAAAATCAATCAATATAATTCAGCATATGTTGTGTATTGATTTCATGTGATTCCAGATCCACTTGTTTACAACTTAAGTGAAGTTTTAATCTACTTGTTTATGACAAAGGAAAAAAAAAAGCTGTTTTGATATAAGAAGGAGGTAAGTCATACCAAGATGTCATTCTACATCAGTTGTGGTTGATAGGCAGTCAGCAGCCCCGCAGCTGAGGGACCTGACTGGGGGCTTATGGATAAGAACGTGTGGAGAATCATCTATGGCAAGGGGACATTTAGACTGTAAATACTAACAATTTGTGAGGACTCCTTCAGAGTTTCAGTTTGGGTGAGGGACTCTATGAAGATCCTTAGGGTATTCGCACCTGTCTTGGTGAGGTACTCCTCAGAGCAGTAATAAATCTCTCAGCACCCTGTGAAAGAGATGAGCCCGCCCACCAACACTGGCATCTTCATTCCCTAGCAACGCGTCTTAGCAACCACGGGCTAATGTGTTTGCATGGGCAGCTGGAAATCAGCTCTTTGGTTGGTTGCCGAATCTCCCCAGTGCTGCTTCCAATAAAAAGATAACACCTTTGTTAAAATTGGGACTTTATTTATTCACCTCCTCTTGCCTGGAAAAATAGTGTGATTAATCTGTCATTTGGAGTATGTTACTTCTTTATTTAGCATATTAAAAGATATTATCCTGTATGCTATTGGCTTGTGAGGTGATTATAATTCTCACAGCAAATCTGTGCTAAATAAATTGCTGGCAAAGAGAAAACTCAGTTTTCTGAGGCATACATTCACTGCCTCCCAAAACAAAAACAAAGCAGCACGTTCACAGAATAAAGGAGAAAAACCAGATGATCATGTCAATAGATGCAGAAAAAGCATTTGACAAAACTGAATACCCATCCCTGAGAAAAGTTCTCAGCAAACTGGGAACAAGAAAGAATTCTTCCTGAGAAAGGATATTTCCAATAAACTTAATGATAAAAGAATGGCCCCCTGACCCCCTAAGACAAGCAACAGGAAAAGCCATCTGCACTTACTACTTACTCTACATGGCATTTAGAGGTCCCAGGCAGTGCAATAAGGCGAGAAAAAGAAAGAGAAGTCATACTCAGAAAGGAAGAAGTGAAATGGTCTTTAGTCACAGATGACATCGTCGTTAACCAGGAAATCCTAAGGAAGCTATATAACACCTACTGGAACTAGTTAGTGAATTTGGCAACATTATAGAAGACAAGATCGACATAGAAAAAAATAGCTTTTTGCTTTCTGCAAACCATTTGAATATTAAATTTTTAAAAAATGCTATTTACAATAGCATTAAAACGCCCCCAGCAACAACAACAACAGAGAAACCAGACATTGAAGTACTTGATTCCATTTATATGAAATGCTAGAAAAGACCAAACTCATCGATAGTGAAAAAGAACAAATCAATAGATGCCTAGGGCTGGAACTGGATTGGGAAGGGACTGACTACCAAGAGGCCGGAGGAATTTTTAGGGTGATGAAAATGTTCTGTGTCCTGATCAGGATATCTATAATATTTGTCAAAACTCATTAAAAGTTACACTTAACCTGGGTGCATTTTACTGTATGTGAAGTATGTCTCAGTACAGTTGATTAGAAATCAAGCAAGCAAGGAGACGACATAAATACATACAAGCACAGCGCATCCAGTTTAGAAATGAGGAAGGAAGGGTGTGGACAGTTATACACAGAGCTCCCTTAGGTGCTGCTGAGGTCCAGAGCAGGCTTGGTGGGGTGAGGGGAGCTTCTTTGGATTTTTGTAACCGTTTAAATTTTAAAGGGCCCCAAGGTTTCTGTGGACCTGTTGTGCGTTTCTTCCAGCTTTCTTCCTCTGACTATTGGCTGTCAAACCTCTAACTGTTTCTTGAATCCGTTTTTCTGCAAAAGCTGCTGGCTGTTGGAAGAGCATCCCACCGTCACCCCCAGGGGCTGACATTTCCTGTTTTTGCAGGGACTTGTAAGGAGCAGTTCAGTTTTGCAAAGGGCCTCAGGTGGGGAGCAGGGTGGGTTTCTCTCCTGAGAGGCCTCAGCTATGATGAGAGGATGCATGAGGTCCATGTCCTCAGGGCGGGTGGTGTGGTTGGGAGCAAAGGACAGATGTCCAGCAGTGGTCACTGTCCCTCCTTTGCTTCCTCCTGAACAGACCCATCCTGAGCCAAGTCTCCAGCTACAGTCCTAACGACGCTCAGCAAGCTGACCCTGCTCGCAAATGGAAGGCCTGTGCCGTGCGACTCCCCAAGGGTAAGCCATTGCCGGTGCCTCCCTCTCAGAGTCTGCCAGGTGGAACCTGTTTGTCCAAAGCCTTTGGGAGCCCTGTCCCTGCCCTGCCCCCACGTTTCCCTGATCATTTCTTAGAGAGAAAGCACCTTCAGTAAAATGTCAGTTCTAGGAGGCCCAGGCTTGCATTTCCAATACATTTTGAATAATGCTTGGAAATCGAGGGACAGTCGATATGAACCAACAACGCTCGTAACTGGACTGTCCGACCGGCTGGGCAGGCGTAGACAATGCCCTTTGTTTCAGCTTCTGAGAGGCAGTACAGCGGTTCTCAACCTGTGGGTTGCAACCCCTTTGGGGGTCGAATGACCCTTTCACAGGGGTCACCTAAGACCATCGGAAAACACCTATCAGATGTTTACATGACGATCCATAACAGCAGCAACATGACAGTTATGACGTAGCAACGACAATAATGTTATGGGGGTCACCACCACACGAGAAACCGTTTTACTGGGCCGCGGCGTTAGGAGGTTGGGAGCCCCTGCGCTAGAGCATAGGGTTCTGCTGCCGTACTGCCTGCCGAGTTACTTAACCTCTCCGTGCCTCAGCTTTTCCGGGCTAGTTGTGTAAGGTACATAACTTCAGAGAGAAAATTAATAAAGACTCTGCTAACATTTAATATGTGTCAGGTGCTTTCCTGAGTCCTTTTAGGACTCTTTAAGTTGGAACTGTGATTGTATCCCCATTTACCATGCCCTGGAGAGGTCAAAGAGCAGGCCTTGCAAGCAAGGGGCAGAGCTGGGACTTGAACAGAGGGAGTGCCTTGGCAGTCTGAGGTGGGACACACTGGGCCGAGAGTCCTGCCCGTGGCCAGTGCTGAACACTCAGTCGTGATTCCCAGGATCCTCACTAACATCTATTCGACTCCATCAAAATGCACAGGAGGGAGTTCCCTGATGGTGTAGTGGCTTAAGGCTTCAGCACTGGCACTGTCAACGCTGTGGCCTGGGTTCGATTCCCGGCCAAGGAGCTACCCACATACCCCTGCTTCCCCCCGCAAATTAAAAAAAAAAAAGCACAGGAACTCTTGTTTCCAATGCAGAACAGCATAGTGGGCTGGAGAGAAAGAGGTTAAGAAGGGAGACCTGTCATTTACTGAGCACCTGCTGTATGCCAGTTTTGTGCGGTGGATACTGTAAACACAAGCCCTTATCCAAACGCCTGGGTGTGTTTCACAAGTCAGAGTTGTCCTGATGATTTTAGGGAAGTCAGGTGGTGCATGGACACCACATTCAAAGTGACACTCCCGGCTCAGGGTAGCACTTCATCATCAAGCACGTAACAGTTCTGAGTAGTCACACTGCGTTGGATTTAAAATCACTCTCTAAATAGCCTCAGGGTCAGGCCAGGTCAAGGTTTGTCACCAGATGCGGTGAAGCCAGGTCAGGTTCTGCTGCCAATTTCCAGGGCTTTTGGACTTCAGAAAGCTGGATGAGGGATCGTGGAGGGGTGTTTCATTTCCTCCTCCCCGCCCCTCTGCGAGGTGGGTATTCTCTTGCAGGTCTGCAAAGGGCCTCCGGATCCTAGCTAATGCTCATAGAGCACCTGTGCTTGTATTAATGCACTTAAATGTCTCTCGGAGCCCCTGAGGTGGGGACCATTGTAATTGTCACCATTTTACAGAGGGGGAGACTGAGGCACGGAGGCTTTGAGCCCTTGGGGTTTGGCTCCCAGGTCTGGGCTCCACCCTCCTCCCAGGACTGCATTAGGGGTTTTAAGCAGAAGGCATCCTCAGGCTTTCTCCCTCCAACTTTCAAGTTAAGCTGCCCTGGAAGGAACCTTCCCCACTGGTCACCGCCCTGTGCTGATTGTAAATCCATTACCGGTGGGGGTGGCGGGGAGGCCGGGGCAGGGAAGGAAAACAGGCCCGGTTCTCGTTACTGGAGGGTTTGGCTTGCTGCGGCCACGGCCATCCCCATCCAAGCTGGTGACAGCTAAGCAAGTCACTGTGTGCTCTGCCACATGCAGGCCTGTGACTTCGAGTGAGTTACCGGTGGTCTCTGAACCTGACTTTCCTCTTTCATGGAAAAGGGGCTTAGAACGCTTACTTCACGGGCCATTGAGGACCTCTGCAACTCGAGCCGTCTCTCTGTCACAGGAGCCCTTCCTGCTTCCCTGGGACTTGGCCTGCTTCTTCTTTGTAGCTCTCACTGCTCTGCCTCTGGGCCTCCCTGGCTTAACTGTGGGCTTGCTTCCCCAGGTCAAGGGCACGTGGTTCCCAGCACCAGCTCTTGAATGTAGTTTGATTGCTGAGTAAGGCAGGCCATGTGACCCACTGTAATTTCACCTATGGGGAGGCTCAGAGGAGTTGCATCAATGGGTACTGCACGGTGCTATCCCCATAGTGGGCGCAGGTGGAATTTAACGTGGATGAAGCACATCTATTGATTCCTCATCTCATCCCCACTATATCTGCTGCCCGTCTCATCTTCCCCACTGGATAGTCACCATTAAAAGACATGGCCCTGCACATGTTGCTTTCTAGGCCTGGAATCAGCTCAGGGCTTAATGGTGTCATTAAACCATGAAAAGTCTAATTTTTTTTTGATTGTTGTTTTGTTTTGTTTGCATAACTTCTACCTGAATTCCTCCTGGTCTGGGCACTGGGAACTCAGGTAAGGACATACGTAGTCCCCACCCCTCAGGGAACTCACATGTCAGCAGGGGGAGACCATCAATAAGCAAAGAGACAAGCATCCACGAAATCACTACCTTGTGTCCGATGCCGGGAAGGAAACAAGCAGGGTGCTGTGACGGTTCACTGCTTTAAGCGTCTAACATGACCTTTGGAGAGGGTGGTCAGGGACAGCCTCTCTGCAGCAGCAGCATTAGGCTAGGCGGCCACAGCAGGTGCAAAGGCCCTGAGGTGGGAGTGAGTTGGGAATATGCGGGAAAGTGGAAGGAGGCCAGTGGGCCTGGGGCCTGGTGAGCCAGGCGAGGAGAGGTGCCGGGGATGCCGAAGCAGGTCGGCACCAGGCCAGGCAGGCTGTGTGTGCGTGGACACTGACAAGGGAAAACTCAGAGATGTCCTAAATCAAATGACAGCAGGCCAGAGGTCGGAGAGTGAGACAAAGGAAGTTCATCAGGCAACAGACTCCAACCCAAACCAGCAAAACACTGGCCGCCTTCCTGCATGTACGTGGAAACTTTGTAACAGCTTCCAGCCTCCTATCGAGACCGACTGCCAGACACCACCGCCTCTTGCTTCTGTAGGAACTTTCCAGACCGTTGCTCAAAACCAATGCAGAAACAGCCAACACGTCTTCCTTAGGGACTGTACACCTATCCCAGAGCTAGCCCTGCTTCACCTCCCCCCTCCACCGCCTTTATCTATCACCATTGTAAATTCTTTCAAGACGACTCAACATCTTTTCCCCCCTCAAACATAAGGTATGGAAGAGCCCCGCCAGTCCCAGGATGGCGGATATGCCTGCCTTCTTCATAGAGCCCGGCTGCTGGTGGCTTAGATTGCATGCCCCAGGACCTGTCCCTTTTCTGGCTAGCACAGGGCTCAGTAAACCCTTTCTTTCAGAAAAGCTTCCAGCCTTGAAAATTTTGATTAACAACATGAACTTCTAGGAGTAAAACAACTAGGAGTTGGTTTTACCTCCTAGTCTGGGGATTGCCTCGCAGCTGCCTGTGTTCTGAACACATCCTCGTGCATATGCTGAAACTGGACTAACTCAAGCCTCTTGAACTTGGAAGAGCTCAGGCATAGCTGAACCACGCACCCTGGGAGAAGCAGGCTTGCAAAGCACGCCGTTGGTGCTGACACGACGAGCCCCCAGGTGAGACGTCACAGATCACTGTTTAAACACAGTGTGGGGGAATGTCCTCACAGAGGATTCAGGAAGCCACAGGGGCCTGTCAGGGACGCGTCTGCTCTGCTTTGGGGCTGGCCGAGCGGGTACAGGCGGGTCCCTGGCAGTGTGGCCCTGGTGGCAGTGCTGGGGAATCTCACAGCAGCCCATGGCTTCGCGGGCTTCCTGCCCTGCAGTGCCTGGCGGAGTGCGAGCTCAGGTCCGCCGTGTCAAAGCTGCCCCTGGCATGATTTCCAGATTCTTCTGCCACAGGACAGTCCTTTGCGTCCCCGCACCTTGGTACATGCTGTGCCCTGGGTCTGGGCCTCACTTTGCTTCCCCAGCGGGTAGATTTACCTCACGTGTCCCCTCCTGTGGAGCCCTCGGCTGTCCTTCCCCAACCCCGGCAGGGCGATCCCTGGACCTGTCAGCCGGCGTCCCCACAGAGAGACGTTTGTTTACATATGTCTTTCCTCCTTTGGTTTTTCTGCACTGCCTGTCCCCAGCCCAGGAAATCCTTGTAAAACAAACAGATAACAGAGCCGTGGAGCGAACGGCCTGCCCGTGGCGCCCTCGTACCCCTTCTTTAAGGGGGAGCCTTGCGACGGAAGCCTCCGTCAGCTCGGCGCCGGGAACTCTGTGTCCTTGCAGATACTAACGTGTCGGCCCGGGTTTTAGCCCGGTTCTTCCTTTAAAGTGTGGCTATCGGGGCTTTTTGTTTTTGGTGTTTTTTCTGCTTTTGTTAACTAAGGTGAGTTGCCTCCCACCAGTGGGATTTTTAGCGCCTCTCGGTGCAAGGGTGCGGGGTGCGGGGGTGTGTGCTGCTCCCTCCCTGCCTGCCCACCAGGGAGGCCGGCTGGCCCTGGCAGAGCGCCCCGGGCACTTGCTGGACCGTGGGCGTGTGAGACGGCTCCTTCCTCCAGCTCGACCGTCTCACTCCAAGGGCTTTCTCCTGGGGGAGAACGGGGACAAGCCGGGGGTGGCCAGAACTCCCTAGGCAACCACAGGGACACGCCAACCTTTCAACCACTCTGCCAGCCTGGCAGTGACAGACACCTTGCAGGGACCTGGCCCCCATCGGTCCTCACAGGTGGCCCTGATGGCACAGATTACATTTCCAGAATTTGAGACGCACGTTGTTTTGCTCCTGAATGACGGATTTGGTCACACGTCGCAAGCCTGGAGCGAGGCGTCAGCTGGGACAGTGATTTCACATGGGAGTTTCATTCCAGGGTCAACTCCCCAGGAGGGGCGGGGTTGGGGGGATGCCTATCCCCACATTTAACTTTGGGTTTTACAGCTCAAACTTGACACCAGGAATCAGGTCCCTCAACAAGGACTGAAAACAAAGACCAGTGGATCCCTCCGTTAGCCCCAGGGTTGTTATCGTACATCTGGCTCCAGAGGTTTGCTCTTGCGTGTTTGCTTGGTTTTTAGAATGCGGGTCATCACACCTGTAGGCCCGTTTCATGTGTCCTGGGGGCTAAGAATGCTTTCCTGGTTTTGGGTTGTTTTCACACTTTCACGTGGCAGGGGGGTGGGCGGAGCACAAGAAGAATGATATTGTGACGTGTGTAAAGTATAGACATTTCCGTGGCACAAGGTCAAGTTTAGTTGGAACCCGGCCAGGCCTGTCCGTTTACATGTGTTCTGCAGCTGCTGTCCCGCCGCAGGCAGAGCCGGGTCGTCCCGACGGAGGCTAAAAGCTGGCGTGTGACAGCAGGCCCGCCGAGCCTTAGGTTAGGGTGTGGGTGACACAGCGGTTAATGCTGCCCGCCTATGGCGCCCGGCACACTGCCAGGCAGCCCCCAGCCCTCACACATCCTGGTGAACAGGTGAACGAATGAATGGAGTGACCGAGCAAGGCCGCTGGGTCTCACACGGAGCTTTACGCGCTGCTGTTTCCAGGTCCGAGGCCCAAAAGAGGACGCGGGGGTCCTGGCCCGCTGCGAGCCCATGCGCTTCCCAACAGCGAGGGTGGCGCCGAGGTGCTGAGTCTCAGGGCGTCAGGAAGCTGCCCCCTGGATGGCCACCAGGCCGGCTCTGCTCAGGAACACACCTGTCCCAGCATCACCGGCACTCCCTGTTCTTGGAGCTCGAAATGTCAGATCACCCCATGTCTCAGTCTGCAAGGGTGGCCCTAACAGGGCCACTGACTGAGTGGCTTAAAACCTCAGAAAGTTATGCAACAAAGAAACAAAAAGTCGTGGACACAATCTGTAGTTTAGGGGTTATCTGAGGGTAAGGGGAGAGGGGACTGGAGAGAAGGGACAGGGTCTCAAATACACAGTGAGGGAAAGAGAACTGACTCTGGGTGGTGAACACACAGCACAACACGTGGACGATGCACTGCAGAACTGTACACCTGGAACCTGCGTAATTTTTACTAACCAACGTCACCCCGATAAATTTAACAATTAAAAAAAACCACAGGCATTTATTTTCTCACAGGTGTGGAGGCTGGAACTCCAAGGCCAAGGTACTGACAAGGTTGGCTTCTCCCTAGTGTGTAGCTGGCTGCCTTCTCCCTGCGTCCGCACACGGTTCCCCTCTGTGTGCACTCCTGCTGTCTCCCTTAGGAGGACACCGGCCCCCTGGGATTAGAGCCCACCCCCACGACCTCATGTAAGCTTGATGACATCTTTCAAGGCCTTTCTCCAACCATGGTCACAGTCTGAGGTACTGGGAGGTAGGATGTCAACATGAGAATTTTGGAGGAACACAATTGTGTCCAGAACACTTCTTTTCCTTGATTTTTAAAAGATCCACCAGCACGGGACCATACAGAACAGTTTCACTCCGCCCCCACTCCCCAAATGCCCTGCACGTCACCTACCTCTTCAGCCCTCCTTCGAACCCCTGGCAACCGCTGACCTGCTGCCCACCCCGCTCTTCTGCATTTCCCCCGCAGGTTCCGGCTCTCCCCGCACGTTCCGGCTTATCCGCAGGTTCCGGCTCTCCCCGCAGGTTCCGGCTTATCCGCACGTTCCGGCTTATCCGCAGGTTCCGGCTCTCCCCGCAGGTTCCGGCTCTCCCCGCAGGTTCCGACTTATCCGCAGGTTCCGGCTTATCCGCAGGTTCCGGCTCTCCCCGCAGGTTCCGGCTTATCCGCAGGTTCCGGCTCTCCCCGCAGGTTCCGGCTTATCCGCAGGTTCCGGCTTATCCGCAGGTTCCGGCTTATCCGCAGGTTCCGGCTTATCCGCAGGTTCCGGCCCACTGGCACGCAGTCTGTCCCTGTGAATCACGTGTCTTCTCCCTTTCACAGCCAAACTGTATCGCTGAAACGGCTCCTGCCAGTCGCCCGTGGCTTCCCGGTTGTAAATGCTGGGGGTCCCCAAGCCCCTGTGTGGCCACCCTTCTCACTGTGCCTGCTCCCTCCCCGGCGGCTCATTCCCACTCCGGTGGTGGTAACGGGCACCCGTGTGCCGGAGGCTTCCACGCGCTTTGGGTGTCAGCTCTTTGTGGTGTTTGTCCAGATGCTTCCAACACCAACCCCGTTCTCCTGCTGCCCACCATGACACACAAAGGGGGACACATACGAAAATGAAAATGAAACAAACATTCCTTTTTCAATCCACAGATAAAATTGTTCAAAAAATTAAATCAGCTGCCCAGCAGCCTCCCAGCACTCTTTCCTACATTTGCTCCCCACTTTCTGGCCCTGCTCCGCCCTGTCACCACGTGGGGCGAGCTGCAGGGAGCAGGGGAGGTCCTCTCTGCAATAACGCCACGTACAGAGACGGGACTATGAGCCCTGGAAGCCTCCCCGAAGCGCCACTCACCTTCCCCGCACCAGATCCAGAACAGGGCCTGCAGCCCCTGCGATGCACCCCGACAGGCGAGGCAATGGTTGGAGGGGAAGGCGGAATAGAAGGAAGCAGTATTGGATTGGTCGCAGTTAAACATCTCATTTTTGCAAACTTTGCAAAAGCATTTGACCACCAGAGGACCGTGGTGAGGGTCCCTGACGCTTACGCCGTGCCCACCTCTGCGTGGCCTTCTCGGTGCTGCAGGCAAGCTGGTGCATAGGGTTCTCTTAAGTGCATTGGCAGGCTGGTGAGTCCCCAAAAAAGGAGGAGGGGCTTCTTCCAAGTTGCCTAAAACTGCCCCATGCAGAGAGCTGGGAGGTCTCTTAGGCTGTGGGGTCCTGGAAATAGAGCGAAAATACACAGGAAGCAGGCTGTGCACAAAGGGAAAAAAATATATTGTTTCTCCTTCCGATTGTCATGTCTCTCCATTCTGACACATAAACTTGGGATGGGAACCTGGGACAATTTTGCAAATGACAGATTTCAGTCCTGTCTACGGGACGGTTGCCCTGCGAGGAGGGAGACCGCTTCCTGATGCCAGGTCAAATGGTGGCGGCGTTGTAGCAGCCGAGTTAGCAAACAGCAGCGAAGACATGGATTCTGGAGGCTGAGAGGCAGCGCCGCGTGCTTGGGGCCAGCACGGCCGTTCCGCCGAGGGTGACCCACCCCAGGGCGACGCAGAGGGAGGCCAGGTGGGTTTTCAGGGCAGTTAGGAAAGCTTCCTTTTTCCTCTGAATCCAGCTCTGCTTGCAGACCTCTGGGCCTCATTGGCGACTCTCAGTGCCTTCGGTGGTGCATCCGGACACTCAGTGTCTTTCCCAGCGCCCTGCTCTCCCCGTCTGCCACTGGAGAGACGCTGGAGGAACCGGGTTTGGCTTCCCTTTCACCGTTTGCACCATTAGCTCCCCTGGGCGTTAGGCCCTGTGCTGGGTTGAATGGGCCCCCTGCCCGCCTCCAAAGAACATGTCCACCCAGAACCTGTGGCTGGGACCTTATCTGGAAAAAGGGTCTTTGTAGTTGTAAATAAGTTAAGGTGGGTCCCAAATCCAATGGCTGGCGTCCGTATAAGAGACAGAAGAAAAGGCCATGCGAGGATGGAGGCAGGGGTTGGGGTGATGCAGCTATAGGCCAACAGATGCCCGGAGCCTCCAGAAGCTGCAGGAGGCAAGGAAGGACCCTCCCCTGGAGGATCTGGAGGGAGCACTGTCCTGCTGACACCTCCATTCAGACATCTGGCCCCTGGCACTGAGAGAGAAGGCAGTGCTGTCATTTTTTGTTTTTGTTGTTGTTTTTTTATGTGGGTAGCTCCCTGGCTGGAAATTGAGCCCAGGCCATGGCATTGAGAGTGCTGAAGCCTTAGCCACTGCACCACCAGGGAACCCCTGTGTTGCTGTCGTTTTGAGCTGCCTGGGTGGCGGTGGTCTGTTAGAGCAGCGGCAGGGAGAGTCCTGTCCCTCATCTGCAATGCAGGTTAAAATAAAGCAGCTTCTACTGCGTGCCGGGGACGGGGAAGAATAAGCACTATTAACCGGCTCACACCATCTAGCCCTCGCACTAACCTGCATGGTGGACACTGTGACATCCCCATTTTGCACAGCGGGGAGGGAGGTTCAGCAGGTTGGGTGACCCAGCTGCGGCTGGGTCAGGAGCTGCTGTGCTCAGCTCCCCCCGGGCTCCTGCCCTCGGTGATCCAATCCTCGAGCACCGACTCAGACATGCCCAGCCTCCGCCTGCCTCGACTGTGTGCACCAGCGAGCCCTGCAGGGACCGTAGGGGCCAAGGGGTGAGGAAGTGTCAAACTCAAGCCTTAAGTGGCCAGGCCTGGAAATGATCCTGGGGGCCTCCTATTGCCACACCAAAAAGGTCCTTCCCATCCCTGCCCCCCACCTGTACCTTATTTAGGAAAGGGTGGGGAAGGAGAGGTGAGAGCCGGAAGCCCCCGCCATGGGTCATCTTCTCCTGGAGCAGGTGAGGCACTTAGTGGACCCTGAAGGCAAAACAAAATGCACGTTGGCCCATTGCTCAGTTTTGGTGCGTGTGAACAGGTGTGATGGCAAAGTGCTAAAGGGCCCCATGAGACGCGACAGGGGTCATGAGCAGTGCACAAGGGCGCATGGGCTCACTGAGACCCTCTGGGAGTTGGGACACCTTGTCCCTGTACACAGCCGTGGCTTCTAAGGACGGATGGCTGTCCCCTGCTCCAGGTTGCCTAGGTACACCCCTTATCTCTTGTGCCCCAGAAAAGAAGCAGCATTGGTTGTTACCAAACATTTAATAATAACCAGGTGCTGGCCCCGGGGTGCAGGGCTCTGAGGGACACCTGTCAAGCAAGTCACTTTAGGCCTATGACCTTTCCCCAGCTGGGAGCTTGTCCATCTGTCAGGCCAGGACGAGGAAACCTGTGACAGTCATCTGAGCCACCTCACCCTGCTCCCTCTGCCCCTTGCAGCAAATACCAGCTCTCAGAGGCTGTGGGGGTGGGGGAAGCCTGGGCGGCAGAACGGGCTGTACCGCCCGCCCCTCCGCGGCCAGGCCTGGCGCAGTGCGGTTGTGTATAATCAGCCCTGGCGGGGGCCAGCGCCCCTGGGTGAGCCCGCTGGGTTTGAATCTCCTCTGCAAAGTTTTTTTTCCCTCCTCTTTCCAATGAGAATCTGAATTTGGACAGGTAACTCAGCATGAAATCCCTAGCCTCCACTGTCCTTCTGGACAAACCCCTTTATGGTGGGAAGGAGACGGTGGGGCTGAGGACGCGTGGGGCGTGTGCTCCCAAGAGCATCTGCCTGGAATTTGTCCTCGATCGTGTACTGCTTGGAGAGGGATGCATCCAGGCTTCATTGTCATTTGCAAAGCAGACTGAAGTTTCTGGAGGAAAGGTCTGCTTCTTGGCAGCTGCAGGACTCAGGGCTGTGCTATGGGCCCTGGGATCCCTTCCCTGGTTAAAAAAAAACATTAAAAATTATATAACTGGTGTTGCTATAAAGACAAACATAATTCAGGCTGGATGCTTTGTTATGCATTTATTATGAATGGGTTTATGTTTTCTTCTGATATTATAAAATAATTATAAAAACATTTCTGTGGGTTCCTACAAGTATCAGGACCCTGGGCCTCCTGAGCCGGAAGGTTTGCCCCCGTGTTGCAGGGACCTCCCTCCCCTGCTGTTCTATTCTTTAATGGTTGCCCATATCCAGGTTCACTGTGCAAACTGACTTATAGGCAGTGTAGAATTTTTTCTCTGCAACAGTCCCATGTGACACCTGAGGTGGCATGCCTTGTGACACCCCAACCCACAGATGCAGAAGATGAGAAATTAGACAACTTGTCCAAGGTCACACACAGCTGGGGCTGAACCCAGAGCTTGTCACAGCCCACAGCCAGGTTCTTAACCTCTGTGCTAGGTGCCTCTTCACCCACATTTGACTTTGAAACGTTTATGTGCCCACAGTTCATTGTAGAAGCGGCACACAGCTGCCCGGCAGCCTCTGTTAATCAATAGCCACTTGCACTTGGCACTGTGGCCACTACCAGAGCAGAAAGTACAGTACAGTCAGAATTGCAGGGCTGCGGCTGCACCCGGAGCCACGCGCTGCCCGCCTGCCCCTCCCTCATTTTCTCTGGGCTCAGCGTCTCCGGTGTTGTCCTGTGCAGGAGGCAGCCAGGTCCCCGCGGCCTCGGCAATCCCAGGCCTGGGGCCATGGCCCTGTGAGAAGTGGTAAAAGCCATCTCTTTCCCAGACACTTGACTGTCAGGAAATTGGCACAATAAACATACAAATCGTGATGTGCAGTGCGTCCATGCTGTGAATGACACTCCCTTCGATGTCTGATGTACCCTACCCTATAAGGTGGCCTTATCTAGGCCTCCATAGTGCCCCAGTGCCACTGCCTGCCTTCAAGGGATTTCTGACCTAAATGACAACAGGCCAGCCTTGGGAGAAGGCTGGTGATGCAAGTAATCAAGCAGAAATGAGGGAGACAGTGGGAACGCTCCCAGACTGGTACCAGAGGGAGAATTGGGAGGGATCAGTCGAAAGCAGAAGCCCAGGCTGCCTGGTGGGACACGGTGGGACATAGGGACACTGGATACCAGCACTATGCTGTCTCAGGGAGTTGCACTTGGGGTCAGGACCATCCAGCATAGTGCGCGCCAAGGGGAACTTGGAGTGTGCACCACAGAAAGAATTGATGAGCTGGGCTTCATTAATGTTAAAAGCTCTGCTCTGTGAAAGACAATGTCAAGAGAATGAGAAGACTTGGGGGTTCCCTGGTGGTGCAGTGACTGGGCTTCAGCCCTCTCACTGCCGCAGCCTGGGTTCGATTCCCAGCCAGGGAACCACCCTCCCCCGCAAAAAAGAAAAAGAAAAAAAAAAAAAGAAAACAACAACGAGAAGACAAGCCACAGACTGGGAGAAACATCTTTGCAAAACGCATGTCTGACAAAGGGCCGTCATCCAAAATATACGAAGAACTCTTAAAACTCAACAATAAGAAAATGAACAACCTGATTAAAAAAAAAAAAGCAGAAGACAGCTCACCAAGGAAGACACACAGATGGCACATAAGCCTGTGAAAAGATACTCCCCATTACTGCCCCCAGGAAATTGCAAATGAAAACAAACAACACGGAGACCGCGCGGCACACCCGTGAGAACGGCCCAAAGCCGGGACGCGGAGCCCAGCAGACGCCGGGGCCGGGCGGCGGCAGGGACTCACGCGGCGCCGGTGGGAAGCACAGTGGTGCGGCCACTCCGGAAGGCCGTCGGGCCGTTTCTCACACAACTGCACACGCTCTGCCCCACGTGATCCAGCCGTCACGCTCCTGGGTGTTTGCCCAGGCGAGTGGAGCATCTATGTCTGCACAAAAACCCGCACACGGATGTTTAGAGGAGCTCTAGTCACGTTACCACAAGACAGAAGCAGATCAAATGTCCTTCAATAGACGAACGAAGAGATAAATGGTGGGACACCCAGACAATGGAATATTACTCAGCGCTGAGAGAAAATGAGTTACCAAGTGGTGGAAAGAGACCTGGAAACCTTAAACGTGTGATACTAAGTGGAAGAAGCCAGTCTGAAAAGGCTGCGTACTGTGTGATTCCAACTGGGCGCCATTCCGGAAAAGGCCAAACCAAGGAGACAGTAAAGCTCAGTGGTTTCTAGCGGGCACAGAGGAGGGATGGGTAGGAGGCGCGCAGAGGATTTTTATGGCCGCGAAGTGGCCTGTGTGATACTGCAATGGTGGACACGTGTCATTATACAGTTGTCTCAGCCCACGGAAGGTCCAACACCAAGAGTGAACTCCAATGTCAAGTATGGACTTGGGTGCTGCTGATGACGTGTGGGTGGAGGTCCTTCAATTGTAACAAAAGTATCAACGTGGCTCGTGGGGGAGGCTGTATAAGCGAGGGGGGAGGTGTATATGGGAAATCTCTACCTTCTGCTCAGTTTTGTTGTGAACCTAAAACTGCTCTAAATAACAAAGTCTGTTAAAAACCCTGCAGAGAGCACCCTCCCTCCCCCATCATCTCTGGACTGGAGGGGCTGGCAGGAGAAGAGACTGTGGGAGGGGCTGCCACAGGAGGCAAAGGACCGCAGCTGTCCCACGGCCAGGCCTGCAGGGTCATCCTTGCGTCCCCAAGCCTCAGCAGGCTTGGAGGTGGCATTGAGGCCCTGTGGGGACTGAAGGGCGAAGGCTGGGTGGTCACTCTCCTCTGGGTAGGCTGCGTCTGGGCTCTCATACCACTTCCCAGCTGGGAAACTTGGCTATAAAATGAGGGTGGCACCTGCAGCTCCCGCGGGCGTGGGTGCAGATCACGGAGGTGACACAGGTGGAGGGCTCAGCAAGGTCCCGGCAGCCCGGAGGGAATTGACGGTTCCCCGGGGTTCCTGGTGGCCCCTCTGCGCCCCCTGCTGGTCTCGCGGGGAGTGGCCACTCCAGCCGGCAGGCTGCTGGGGACTGGGCCACGGGCTCGCTCCTGACCTACCGCTGCTTGGCTTTGCCTGGGGTCCCACTACCACTTAATAATCAAGCGTCCTCGTAGGTGGCCGTGCTGAATTTTCTCCCAGCCTACCGTTTCAAGGGTCCTGGGCTGCTATCCCCAGGACAGGATTGGTGGACACTCGGGGGTCAATATGCAGGACTGTGCTTCAACCCCCTTCACCACAATCACACTTACCCTGGGACCGCTCTCTCTTTCTTGTCCCCTGTCTCGATACGCCCCCCTCAACCCCTACCCCATGCCCCTCAGTCTCTCCCAGGACACATCCCCAGAGGTGGAGGGAGCGCCTCCCAAAGGCCCACATCAGCCCAGGGCAGCCCCCCACCTAGGGTTGGACATAGAGAGGTCCTCCCTTGGGGTCCTCCCTGAAGGGACAGAAGATCCAGGGAAGGGCCCTGCTCCAGAATTTGGGGGTGGTGGTGCCGGCACCAAGGACAGTGAGTAGCGGGGCTTTCCCCTCCCCATCTCCCTCAGCAACCCCCCAAAAGGATGAAAACAGGGGCAAGGCATGCTTTCAAATTCTCAAGCTGATGGTACCACCGTTTAATTCACGAAAGGGAGAAATGAAGAGAAAACAATAATCTACTAGTGACATCACTGATTGGCCATTAGAGGAAAATTCTAGATTCCACTTAAAAAAACCCTATTAGGCACCCCATTTGTGAGGACAAAGTATTTTTCAGTAACGTCTTGCTGGCTTATTTTCTGGTGCTGTCCTTGGATGGCCGATGACATCTGTCATGTGCTCCCAAGCCCTGGATCAGCTAAGTGGCCACCCCAGCCCTGGTAGAGGGAGCCCTGGAAACTGTACCCACTTACGCAGACTTCGGTCTTCGTGCAGGTACAGGTCCTGGCACATCCTGAGTGTACCTGGATTTTTGGAGGAAACGGCAAAGCCGAATGACGTGAATCTGACTGCACGGGAGCCCCATGGAGGTGTGTGCAGAACTAGAAGGATGCGTGTCTGTGTTTGTGATTTTAGTCTGCACGTGAGCAGGTTGTGAAATCAGGGACGTGTTTGTCTATGTCTCAAAGGGCCAAGTTGGCCCAATACATCTGAGTCAGTCGCAATATTTAATATCCCTGATGTTGCCTTGGGCGTCGAGGTGCTGTCGTCCAGGCTATGATGGGGTGGACTGTTCTAGAAGAGTAGGGCATCTGCGCTCAGGGAATGGTAGCTAAGAGAGAGGGGTCCCAGGCTCCCCAGGTGGACTGTGAGGCCGAGTGGGACCTCACTGGCTCAGGCCTGGATGCAGGTTCTCATAGTTCCTGGGATTTCACGCCTTCTTCTCAGATAGAATCTCTTTTTCACAGGCTCAGGAATCTTGGGACCTGGACACATTTTAGGTTCTGGTCAATTGGGCAGCAGTTTTCATTTCTCTCTGACAGTGTCGCAGGTGCATTTTCTGTTTATTGGTAAAAAACTCTTTTTCTCTGATAAAAGTAATAGAACCTCAAAAAGCTGGGGAAACTGGGACCAAAAGACAAAGAAACCCTTGTAGCTCCAATCACAAAACACCGCTGGCCCCTGGCTTGAGTCCTTCTGTTCATTAGCATGGCTGCAGTCCTAGGCCTCTTGCAAATTTAAATTATGTGTTAAAATGGACAAACACTAAGAGGGTAGACCTTAAATGTTTTCTCTCTCTCTGTCTCACACACACACACACACACACACACACACACACAAAAGCCGCTATGTGAAGTGATGTCAATTAGCTTGACTGTAGTGATCATTTCACAGTGTATATTTACATGTGAAATCTTCACATGATACACCTTAAAGAGGTACACGTTTTAGTCGTCAATTATGCCTCAGTAAAACTGGAAAAAATAGAAAAGCAAGATGGAACAGGGAACCTAGAGAGAAAAAGAAATTTAAATGGCAGATCAACCAATTTCAATGGATCCTGATCCAAATAGACTGTTTTAAAAAAGAGAAACATTTTTGGCACTGATGAGACGATTGATAATATGACACCTGTCATTTAGTGATGTTGAAGGATGTGTGTGTGTGTGTGTGTGTGTGTGTGTGAGATAATAGTATCGTGGTGATGTTAAAAAGAGTCCTTATCTTTTATGCATTGGTAAATATTAACACATGAAATAATGTGCTACTTGAAATTTGCTTTAAAATAATACAGTTGGAGGGAGAGGTTGGCGGTCAGGATGAAATGGAAACGAGGTCGGCCCCATGTTGGTAACTGTTGAAGCAGGGTGGTGGGTACGTGGGGGGATTCGTTCATTGGATGATTTCTCTATTTCTTTCTTTGTTTGAAATTCTCTTTAATAAATCTCCATAATAAAAAGGTTTTAAAAATCAAAAAGGGATTTACACAGAGACTAGGACCGACTTTTTTGGGTGCAAAAGAACTCAACGACGACGGAGCGCTGCTCCTGTGGGCTGGGACAGAGCCCCAGGCTTCTAGGTGGTTCTGTGGGGTCTCTGCAGATGCCCCTTCTAGGGCTGTCTTCAGTGCCCGCCAGGGGGCGTCCGAGACCGCGCTAACCGACTCAGGGGCGTGGGGCTGGCCAGGCTCTCGGCAGGGTCCTGGGCACTGCTTCCTCCACCGCTCTGAGATCCGTTGAGATTTCAGACTCCTCCGAGGGGGTAAGTCTGGGCACAAACCTCAGAGATGGGTGCGAGGTCAAGACGAGGGCCAAGGTTGCAGGAATGTCGCCGAAAACTTGTAAATGAAGATTGGGTTTTCCTACTGTTAGCTTATCCCAGTGTCACTTCAGGGAACTTTATTTGTTTGGTTTCTGTCCCAGAGTTTCTCCAGTTTCCCTTGTATTTATTTTTAAAAGTTTTTTTTGGGATAAAATTCACATATCATACAATTCTCTCATTTAAACTGTACAGTTCAGTCGCTTTTAGTATATTCACAGATGTGTGGAACCGTCCCCTCTGGAATGGTTAGAATTTCCTCTCACTTCACACGGGAGCCGTGTACCCTTCAGCCTACGTTCTGCCCCTAGATCTGTCTATTCTGGACATCCCCCCGGGGTTTAGATGATCAGGCAGGCTCCTTTCTCTCACATCCGGGAAGTGAGAGCAATGTGGGACCCCCACCCCCACCCCCGGCCTCCTCCTTTTCCCTCTGTGAGCTTGGCCCAGAACACGGAAGCCGCAGATTGTCACTATCTATAATCTGTCCACTGCTCGAGGACACTGGCTGCTCCCACGTTAGAGCCTAAAGACTCTTGTACCTTGTATCTGTTGCTGTGTTTTGTAATTACTTGTTACAATTTCTTCTACCATAGTATGTTAATAAACGCTGAAACTTCTTTATAATACAAAAAACAAGTACCTAAGTGTAAACAAATTTGAATTAAAAATTTTAAATGGAATATTTTTTCCCCTTGAAAGTTTGGGCCAAAAACGTGGGTGTGCATGTTACACGGGAGCGCGTTATACACGGCGAAACATGGTACTTCCAGAACTTTCTCATCATTCCCAAAGGAAACCCCAGACTCATTAAACAGGCATTCCTAGTTCCTTCCCGCCTCCAGCCCCTGGAAATCACCAGTCTGCTTTCCATTTCCATGGATTTGCCTATTCTGGGACTTTCCTAGAAACGCAGTCACACCATAGGTGGCCTTTTGTGACTGGCTTCTCCGTGCAGCGTGGCGCGTCTGGGTTGCAGCATGGACCGGAGCGTCGTTCCTTTTCTCGGCTGAGTCACATTCCACTCTGCGGGGTGGACCACCTGCTGTGCATCCACTCATCTATCAATGGGCTCTTGGGTTGTTTCCACCTTTTGTGAATAATGCTGCTAGGAACATTCCTGAACAAGTTTTTGTTAGCCAGGATTAACTTGAAAGGGATACATGTAAAGTCATGTCCGGAAGAACAAAGCATAAATTGCCCAAATGCAGGGCAGTAGAGCCCTGTGACCCCAGTCTGGAGGTTCCCGTCATGCTTGGTTCAGTAAGGCTCAGAGGTGCCTGGCAGCTCCTGGGGAAAAGGAGCCCACGCGCTGAGTTCGACTGGAGGCGTCGGTGGCTGGCGTGTGACTCCCTCATGGTCAGAAGTACCAGCCTCGCTGTGTCCTGTGCTAATCAGGTACGAACATGGGGGGATAGCAGGTTCCACAGGGCCTTGGGTTCACATCCCAGCTCTGCTACTTTCTGACCATATGACCATTTCGGTTACTTCGTCTGCCCAAACCTGGTGTCCACTCCTTATAATGGAAATCACAAAACCTCCTCAGATGGTTGTTTGAAACGAAGTGGGATAAGGTGGCAAAGCCCCCTGGCAGTACCTGGCATGTGGAAGATGCTCCAGTGACACTCTCCGGGGCCCTGGGATGGTGGAATGACCAGCAGGGTGGTCGGGATGGACATGGGGCTCCAGATTACCCATCGAGCCCCACGGCTTTGCGCAGGTTGGAAGTGCTTTGGCCAGGAACGGAGAGCCCCTAACATGGAGCCATTTCCTCTCCCAGCTTGATGAAGAGGATCCAGGCAGGGCAGAAAAGTGGGCCGGGAGAGGGGAGAAAACGCGGGCTCGGAGCAGAAATGCGTGAGCATCACAGAGGCTGCCTCTGGCCAACACTGTGTCTGCCGTCAGGCCGATGAGAAGTACCCGTGCAAAAAGAGCACCCTTGGAATCAAACCGGTGTTTCTTAGCTGGGGAATTTTCTTTTGGGCCTTCACAGAAAGCGTGCACCAACCACCCTGGAGGGAAATTTGAGGAGAAAAGGCAATAAAAGTGATGAAGAGGCTGGAGGGCCTGATTATGAGGAGAAATGAAACAGCAGCTTGGCTGCGGCCCGGGTTCGGGGGAGACAGGCCTCCATCTGGCAGCTGTCTCGGGTCCCAGATGCGAGGAGAAGTTGGGAGCGTCTGGGAGGACGTAAGGAGGAATAATGATGTGATATTATGAAAAGGAAGTGATAGGCTGAGGATCAAGACCATTTCTGGGCAAAAAGCCCGTGTAGGAGAATAATAGCGTCCCCAGGGTCGTGGACATGCTGCTTGGCTTCAAACAGTTAATAGTTCACCGGATCAAAGTGTCAGGCACAGTTCTGCGGGGCGTGGCCACTGCCTCCCTAACGCACACGCTTCGTGTCCAGGCTCCTTGCCTCTCTCACAAGTTGGTTTGGACACGCTGCTGCGGGTTTGCAGCCCAAGTCTCCAGGGCTGGGGACGGGGCTCTGGCCCATGCACGCGGACTCAGAGCAGGGCTTTGCAAAGAGGAACAGAAGGATGTGACAGCCAGGTGGCATATTCATCCCCCCAGGGGGCGAGGGTTGGATGAGGGACCAGAGGGAGGGGGATGCTCCCTGAATACTGGGGCGAACAACCAGTGGGTTTCTGGCTTCTGGTCCGAGTCGAGCAGGCATTTGTTAGTTCCTCCTGGGCCAGTTTCTTTGGCGTCTCTGGTTCCTCTGCCCATTGGGTCATGACGCGTGAACATTTCTGGCTGACACGGCAGTTTCGTGCCCATCGCCGCCCTTCTCCACTCATGGATATTAGTTGACCTGACTTTAAGAGTGGGCTGCAACACTCCGACTGCCTTCTCGGGGCCCCTTATTTGCTGGTGAGGACATTGAGGCCCTGAAATGGTAAGGACTTGACCAAAGTCAGCCAGCACACTTTGACCTCACGTGTGGAACTCTGGGACCCTGGTGGCAATGTGGTGTTTCAGACACACACAGCAGCAAACACGATGGAAATTGGGGCCCTGGTAAGTTTCCATTCGGGTGGGGCTGCCCTGCTCCAGAAGTCACCGCTTTCTGTGGGCAGAGGCCACTCAGAGCACGCTCCAAGCCTGCTTCTAGAATTTCTGCTGTCCTTCTTCCCCAGGAGCAGAGTTGGTTGACACGGGGGAGCCAGTGACCTCTGAGGCCCTGTCCTGCCCTGTGAGGCTCCCTTACAAATCCTCTGGAAGAGGTGATGAGGGCCATGCGAGCCACCTAGAATGTTCTGTTTGGCACAATGTTCCTGGTGTCATCTGTGCTCTAGGCTGGAGAGGAACCGTGTCGTTCCTGCAGGCACATGACCTTGTCAGAGCGTGTGCCTCCTCCCCGGTGAGACGGAGGTGCTCCCCGGTGTGACGGGAGGTGCTCCCGGGTGTGACGGGAGGTGCTCCCGGGTGTGACGGGAGGTGCTCCCCGGTGTGACGGGAGGTGCTCCCCGGTGAGACGGGAGGTGCTCCCGGGTGTGACGGGAGGTGCTCCCGGGTGAGACGGAGGCGCTCCCAAGTGAGACGGAGGCGCTCCCGGGTGTGACCGGAGGCGCTCCCGGGTGAGACGGAGGCGCTCCCAAGTGAGACGGGAGGTGCTCCCCGGTGAGACGGAGGCGCTCCCAAGTGAGACGGAGGTGCTCCCCGGTGAGACGGGGGGGGTGCTCCCTGGTGAGACGGAGGCGCTCCCAAGTGAGACGGAGGTGCTCCCCGGTGTGACGGGAGGTGCTCCCGGGTGTGACGGGGGGGGGTGCTCCCTGGTGAGACGGGAGGTGCTCCCTGGTGAGACGGAGGCGCTCCCGGGTGAGACGGGAGGTGCTCCCGGGTGTGACGGGGGGTGCTCCTCGGTGTGACGGGGGGCGCTCCCGGGTGTGATGGGAGGCGCTCCCCGGTGAGACGGGAGGTGCTCCCGGGTGTGACGGAAGGTGCTCCCGGGTGTGACGGGAGGTGCTCCCGGGTGTGACGGGGGGTGCTCCCCTGTGAGACCGGAGGTGCTCTACCTACAATCAGTGTTCGTTGTTTTGTTCTTCCTCTGGGAACAAGCTGTCCCTTCAAGGGCAGGTGTCGAACCTTGTTTTCTGGGGTGGGGAGGCCACTTCCTGTTGCTGCACTGCAGGAAGCCACATGGCCCCTGGCATTTACCCGGAAGGCTTGTAAACAGGGATGGAGCTGTCCAGCCTGGGAACCCCGCACGTCCCCTGGGAGCCCTCCAGCCTGGCTGACTCCGACCCCCCAATTGGCTGGATGAGCAGGCTGGGCCAGCGGCCTCCAGGGGACCTGTACCTGGCTGCCTGAGCAGAAGGCCTCTTGTGTCATAGGTGGCTGGGCAGCTGGCATGAGCTTGGCCAGGGAGACCTGCCATCAACTGAGGCAGCCTTGACAGTGGCTAAGGGCAGGAACCAAGCCAGACTTCTGTGTGACCTTGGGCAACTTAGTTGACCTCTCTGTGCCCCTGTTTCTCCAGCTTCTCTAGAAAATGGTAATAATAATAATAATAATACCTGTCTCGTAAAGCTGTTGTGAGAGTTAAATGGCTTAGCACTTGCTCTTAGAGCAATGCCTGGTACAGAATGTTCTGTAAGTTCTTGTCACAAAAACTAAACAGGGACCTCAGCTCTCCCATCCTCACTTTATCGATGTGCTCTCCCCGCATGTGACCGTTTTGAACAGGCTATTGTTACTGGGTCCAGGGTGGGCACTGCCTTGAAGTCTGTGCCTTACACAGGACCTAGCACAGCTTCTGGCTCACAATGGGCTGTGGGGGAATGTTTGATAAATGACTAAATGAATGACACACACACCCCTTCTCCCAGATTCATAGACTCTTCCGGGAAAAATAAATCCTTGAGAAGTAGACTTCGATGGTAATTCCCAAAAGACTTTCAAAGCTGGGGCCAGCGCTCGTGGCCGGGTGGCTGGGTCTGGTTGGGAACTTGTGGGGCTGCAAAGTGACCCAGTGGCAGCATGTGGCGGGATGGAGAGTGCAGGTGGAGGGCGGGCAGCTTCCCAGAGGACGAGGCTCCCAGCCAGCCAGGCCCGCCCTGCTGACCCCAGGAGAGAAGCCCGGGCCGGTCGGCACTCGGCCCACAGTGCGTTCCCTCAGTAGAGCCTGGAAGATGGGGATCTGTTCTTCTGGATGAAGGCCTAGGACGGACTGGGTTACTGGAATCTCAGGGGCTGGGTGAGCTGTCGATCCAGGGAAGTTCAACCAGCAGCTCCAGGAGGCATGAAGTATCCAGAGAGCCAACTTCCGCTCCCTGACAAGGAAAGAGAGGGCCTGGCAGGGGCAGGACAGGCCACCCGGGAGCCATAACTGATCTCAGCTACAATCTGGGTCAGGGTATCCACGGACCTTCATCCTTTGGCTCAGGCCCTGTCTTGGTAGTCAGGTCCCAGGCAGTCCAGGGTCACCCAGCTTGGCCCCTCTCCATCTGTTCCCACCTCAACTGGCATCCAGCAGGGAGGTCCCTTCCGGGAGCCCCAGGAACAAAGAAGAATGTGCACGGGAGGCTCTTTGCCCCACCCTGCCAATACCACCTCCCAAGCTCCTCTCTGCTCACGGAGGCCCAGACGCTGAATCAAAGGGCACGGGGCCAGCTGGCAGGAGGCAGGCAGAGGCCTGACCTCACTGCCTTGGCTGGCCCACAAATCAGCATCACCGGGTGAGGAAGGGTGGACGATGGATGACCCACTCTGACAGCCTCCGGGCTGTCATTTAAAAACACGAATGTGACCACTACCAGAAGCATTAGACAGGCTTAGGGTGATGTCTCGGGGCCTGATCAGGATCGTTCTGGGCTGGGGGGAGAGACCCTCAAACTCCCTACCATCAACAGTGATGGGAGGGCCCCAGAGTCCAATCTGAGCCAAAGCAAAGACCGATCCCTGAAATGTTAGAAATGGCGCCCGTAAGTACGGGCCTCCTGCCTGGATGCAGGCTGTGGGCATGCGTTCAAACCCCGTCTCTTTGGGAAACACTTGGAGAATCAGCTCTTTTAAAGCAGAGTTCCAAGGCATTTTGTTCCTTCATTTGTTCATTCATTCATTCAACAGACATGTATGGAGGCCTTGCTCTGGTCTGAGTATTATGCTGGTTGGTCAGCAGTGAGCAAGGCACAGACTTGGCCCAGAAGCTTCCTGGTCTGGGTGTGTGCGGGGCGGAGAGGAGACGTGGACAGATAATTAAAAACAACATGTAGGCGAGCGCTGGGACCGAACCACACACAGGGTTGTGTGGGGCCGGGGGACGTGGTTTCCAGCTGGAGGAGAGGTGGGGCACTGAGTCAGGGAAGGCTTTTTGGAGGAGGTAATGCCTGAATCCAGTGATCAAGGATGAGTAAGCGTTTGGGGGCCCAGGTGGGGGGGACGAGAGCATTCCGGGCCTCGGAGGAGACAGCAGGATCAGAGACCCGAAGGCAGGGAAAACGCGCCCGCGTGTGTGCGTGTGTGGCATTAAATGAGAGGCAGAGGGTACAAGGGACGAAGCAGGAGGGAGGCTGGGGCTGGGGAAGGCCCTGTGCTCCTTGCTAAGGAGCCGTTTTTATTTCCTAAGGGAATATGTGAAGGCAGGAAGTGGAGTCACCTTTGCCACCTGTACTGTTTAGGTTTCTTTCAGCTGCATATTACTGAAATCCAGTTCCAACTAGTTTGAGCCCAGAAGGTTGTCACCAGCTTTCAAAAGTGAATTGTCGGAGCATGGCTTCGCCTTCAGGCAGAGCTGAATCCAGGCGCCTAGACATGGTGACAAGAACCGGCCTCCCCCATTGTCTCTGCCTTCCGCCACGTGGCTTTTATTCTCAGGTGGGCACTCCTTGCACCATAGTAAAGGTGGCTGCCAGCAACTGGTCCCGGTTCTGCCGATTTAGCGAGCCCAGCAGAGAACCCCGCAAAACGGCGCCAGCAAAAGCCCTGTGGCTGCTCTCATTGGCTGAGATTGAGTCACAAGCTCATCCCTCAATCAATCACAATGACTGCTTTGCAAGGCTTGGGTCATGTGCCCGCCCCTGCAAGCAGCGGGTGGGGCAGCCATGTGGATTGAGGGGAGGGGTGAGATGACACCCCCAAAGTAAAATGTGGGTTCTGCAATCAGGAGAAGGGGAACTGGGGTGCTGGCCCAGTAACAACAACAGATGTCCAGTCACATATGATAAGGCCCCATAGGCAAATCCACAGGGGACCCGGAGGTTGCTAGGGGCTGGGAGGAAGGGGACCCGGAAATGATTGCTAAACAGGTAGGGGGTTTCCTTTAGGGGTGATGAAAATGTTCTGGAACTAAATAGAGATGGTGTTTGCACAGCACTGTGAATGTACTAAAAGCCACTGAGTTGTTCACTCTGCAGTGGTTAGCTTTATGTCATGTGACTCTCACCTCACTGGAGGATGAAAACACGGCAGCTGGCACCCCTCCCCAGGGGTGCTCCCTCACGCCACAGGGCCCGCTGCGCGGTGCGGATCCGATCCTTCCCTTTCTTCCTGCTATCTGCCTTCTGCAGCTCCAAGGGTTTGGGACCTGCAGTGCATCGTAAGGCAGAGGTCATTCCGGGGTGGTCAGTGGCAGGGCCCCCTCCCACTGCAGGGGCTGTGGGAAGCTGGGTGACTGGTCCAGGAGCCCATCTCCTGTATTTTCATGAGACCTGGTCGTGTGAGCCTCAGGGAGATGCCGAGGACAGTCTCGTTCACCAGCTGCACCTGCTTTCGTCCCGGCGTGGGGCGGTGGGAGGGCACTGCGCCACGCCGGTGCCAGGCTGTAGCTCCCGCTGGCCCAGGAGACTCGGAGTGCCGGGTTTCCACCCCCGCTTGGCCCCGAGCACGCAACGTGAGGCCACGACGAGAAAGGGCTGGTCTTGGGGAAAAGCTATTCGCACTGGAATCGTAAAGGGGAAAGAGGGTTTTGGCTCACTCTCGGGGCCTTTCCACATCTCCCATGCTGGGGTTTGGGCAGAGCCCAGAGCTGCCTGGGGGCTCTCCCAGAGTGAGCCTGGATTAGCTCCTTCAGGAAGGAGAGTTGGAATCCAAACCCTCCTCGCTGGGGTGCTGGGCACCAGCTGGCCGAGGGGGGATGCGGACTTCCCGTCCCCTGGCCTGGCTGGCACAGACACAGGGATGGGCCCCCTGGCTCAGCTCTCGGCTCCTACCTTGAGCTGGACGTGGGCCGATCTCCAGGCCGGGGTCTGATCTCAATGGATGGTGCAGCAATTCTCAGGCCATGGTCCTGGATCCCCTCCCCCAACCAAATCACCACGGGTTCCAGGCTTTGGGCACAGTGCAGAGCCTGGTTCTCCCCTCCCCCACCAGCCACCTGGGCCAGAACCTCTGGGAGTGATTTTACAAGCTCCTTTGAAGGGATTCCTCCCCCAACTGGAGTGTGGGCCCATCTCTTGCTCCCAGAGGCTGAGGACTTCCCACCTGCTGCTGGGCTGAAGTTCTCACGGATACTGGGTGATACTGGGTTCTGGCGGGGACAGTATGGTGTGGCCTGGGGCCACGCGACCCAGGTTTGAATCCCGATTCCACTCCTTACCAGCTGAGGGGACTCTAGACTAACTATTTTACTTCACTGGTCCTCAGTGTCCTCATCTGTGAGAAGGAGGCTCCCCAAATTCATGCCCCCCAGACCCTGAGAACGTGACCTTATTTGGAAATAGGTCTTTGCGGGTGTAATTAGTTAAGGGTCTTCAGGTGCAATCATCCTGGATGAGGGTGGCCCCCAGCTCCCATGGCGGTGTCCTAAGAAAAGGAGAGGACACACAGAGACACACGCAGCGAAAAAGGCCACGCAAACATGTGAGCAGGGAAGGGAGCCCTGGAGCTGGAGGAGATGGGGGACAATTCGTCCCCAGAGTCCTTGGAGGGTGTGTGGACCTGCTGACACCCCGATTTCCAACTGCCAGCCTCCTAAACTCTGGGAGAACTAGTGTGCAGTGTTTTAGCCGCCCGGCCTGTGGAAATCTGCTATGGGCAGCCACGGGAAACAAAAACGTCCCTCCAAGGACAGTTGTCACCTAAAGCATTTGACGCACAGGTCGCACACAGCAGATGCTTCATGAACATCCACTGCTATCACTGCGTGGCCGTGGTCCCTGGAGGAGA
Source organism: Lyroderma lyra (assembly GCA_004026885.1). Lineage (NCBI taxonomy): Eukaryota > Metazoa > Chordata > Mammalia > Chiroptera > Megadermatidae > Lyroderma > Lyroderma lyra. The sequence goes on from PVJL010000813.1 coordinate 95,975, forward strand.
CGCACACATCAGAAGGGGCGCCCCCAGGGTCCCCAGGGGCGCCCCCCCTCCTGGTGCACCCCCCCGCCCTCCTGGCTGCCTGGGGCTGAGCCCTGGGAGGACCCGGGGGGACACAGCGAGGGAACAGAGTTGCTGGAAGGGAGGCGGCAGGCTGAGGGCTGGGGCCGCTGGGAGGAACGCTCACGGCCATGAATCACGGCACGCGGGCCCATCGCTGCCTGCTGACACACCACACCCCAGGGGAGGGCAGCAGTGACCTCATGCCGATTGTCACACACTCAGGGCCCCTCCCAGCACCGCCCAGTGCTCCGAGTGCCCAGAGGGAGCTGTCCCCACCCCACCCCCGCTCTCCCCTGCACACACAGCAGGACCTCGGGCCCGGGGCTGGAGAGGAGGCTCTGGGGGCGGGTGAGGAGAGCAGTTTCCACTCCCCCAAGGGCGGCCAAACCGTCACCCGGGACCACGTGCTGCACATCTGCCACAGCTGCACGGGGACAGCCTGCTGGGATCAACTTTGAAGGGATTGGCTCCCAGGGCTGGAGCTTATAGAAATAATGGCTTGTAGACAGGGAAACTGAGGCCTACTGTACACTTCTCAGTCAGAGAGCTTCTGGGCGACAGAGCAAGGGTGGGAGTTGAGAATTTATCTTGGGCAAAGCTCTGCTCCACTCCCGGACCGGGGTCCTCCCCTTAGCTGCTGTGATCTCCACTCCCCTGCTCCTGGTTCCCGGGGCTCCTGGCCTCTAGAAGCAACTCTTACTTTCCTTGCTGTCACCTTCCGAAAGCAAGCAGGCTACTGATGGCAGTGACGGTAGCTCTCCGAACGCCCTCTGGGTCCACACCACCTTCAGAGATGGACAAAGTCCCCCCTCCCTCCCGCCGGCCCTGCATGTGGCTTCTTGGCCACTATAGTGTAAGAATTTTAGGAGAGTCTGCTGGGACAGGACCTCCAGCATGGAGGATGGGTCCCCGAGCCTCAGGGTACGGGCAGCCCCTGACCTGTCCCCAGTCCTCCCTGGGGAGAGCTATAGGCTCCACTGTGCATGAGCTGGCTCGGTGCTGGGACTTCAATTGGGGACCCGGAATGCTGGGTGGGGCCCCTTTGGGCCCCTCAAGGCTCCTGCTTATTTATTTTACCGTCAGGACTTGAAGCCAATATTTAAGCATTACCAAGGCAACAGCCCAAATCTCCCGGCCCTTGGCGCCCACCCAGCCCCACACGGTGGGGATGAGGACAGGAGGGGGAGCGAGGAGAATGACTCAACCGTCCCGTACCCCCAACCACCTGGGAAAATAGTGACGCCCCAAGCAGATCCCGCCTCTCGAACGGGGCAATTGCCCCTTTTTTTCCTGCGGTCCTATGACCAGCACTTTTTATATAAGCGGAGCAGTCGAGCAAGACCTCTGTCCCAATCTTTCATTTTGCTTTTGCGTCATGCTTGGAGCCGACAGGTTTTACACGTGAAGAACGCGTGTAAGCCATAAGGGTGCAGTTCTTCCCCACACACTGGCTGCACACTGTCACCAGCACCCAGATGGAGAAACAGCACATGAGCCGCGCCCCTCAAAGGCCCCCTGTCCTCACCCTCGTCACCACAGCCCCAGGGTGACCATCACTCTGCTGCTCACAGCGCAGCTCGGTCTGGCCTGGTTTTGTGCTTTCTATAGACGAATGACGCACCACCTTCTCCCCTGGGGTCAGCCAGCACCCCTGTTAGGTTCTGAGAGGTGTGAGTGGCCCGCCTCGCCACTGGCCCCAGAGAGGACAGAGAGGACTAGAGGCCGTGCGGATGCCAAGACTGGGACTGGGAGGTACACGCAGAGTGTGTGTGTGGGGTGATCTTGGTTTCAAAAGAAGGCACAGCCGCCTTTGTCCTTGTGCTGTGTGACTTGGACATCCCGGCTTGTGTCCACCTGATGTGCAAGGGAGGAGAGAGAAGGGTGACGACAGAGTCATGACAAGTCCGACCAGGGAGGTGTCCGGAAGCCCTCCCTTCTCCTAGCGGGATGCCAGGGGCACCCCACATCCTCTTTATTGGCCGGTGCACCTCCCCACTGCAGGGCTGGCTCCAGTTGCCCCTGTTGTGATGTCTGGTCGGTGTGGGACCGTGTGTCCCCGTGGTGTGGGCAGGCCTGGGCTCCTGGCTGCCTGGCCAGTGTCCTCGTGTGGCCCCCAGAGCTGTCGCAGGTGCTGCTGCTGCAGGGGATTCATTTGCTTTTTCTGTCCCAGATCTTGGGGTGCTTCACACGCCCTGGGGCCGCGAGTCTCGGACTGTCTGTGGGAAAGACCCGCTTTTAACATTTCCACCCCGCCGCAGACTGCTGCCTGGTGAGATGCAGGGACCGTGACATACCCGGGAGAATGACATGGAAGAACAAAAGCATCGCAAAGCACAGTCCCCCAGCTCCGCGGTGGGTTGCTTCCAGGCCCCCGTCCCCCGGCGGAGGCTCAGGCCTCTTAGGGGAAAGGGCGGAGCGTTTCTAGGGGACCAACGCACATCTTGTCGTGCGCTTGGGCTCACCTCGCCATCATTTGCAACACCTAACTCGGCGGAAGTGCTGTGCAAGTAGCTGCCACACTGCACCGTTCCGGGAATACGGACAGAAAGCGTCCACGTTCGTTCAGGGCGGACGCAACCATGGCGGCCTCACTGAACGGTGCCCGTCCCCAGCAATGTGCCTTTTCGTTTTCCCGAAGAATTTCGATCCACAAACGGGGGGCTATGGGGAGAGAGCCGACTGTATACACTCCCATTTCCTTTTCTTGTGAGGTTCAACGGTCACGAAGTTGCATTTCACAAAATACAATAGGACAAACCTCAGGAGGGCCAAGGCACGCAGAAACTTCTCAGGGCTCCCTCTTGATTTGTGTGCGGACTTCGTTGGACTCGCGGCCTGCTGACCAAACACAGGCCTGTGGGCCACCCTTAGGGCAGCCCCGCTGAGCCGACCTCGAGGGGTCTCTGCCATTGGCCCCGGCCCATGGACACCCCCTCCGCCAGCTCCTTGCCACCCCACCTGCTCCCCGTTTCTGTACATGCTGTGTTAGCGGACGTAAGGGAGACGCCAGCCGTTGCCCACTCTGGGGTCCTTGGACGAGACCCCACGCACGCCGGCCTAGCCCCTCCCCGGGTCTTGTAGGCCCAGGGGTTCCATTTCACGTCCGTTGGCTTCTCAGGGCTTTGCTCTCTGGGACGTGGGACGACTTCCCCGTGAGCTGGATTGGAATATTATTGTGCCACACCCCAATCTTCTCTTCTCCCTTTGCCCCGACCCACTGATTCCTGGCACCCCGGGGCCACCCTCAGGGAGAGGGTGGGGAGGGGTCCCTAGAGTGTGTAGGAGGCACCTCTGCGTCCTTCCTGCTCGAGTCCCCATCCTGTTCTTTAATCCTGAGCCCGCACGTCCTGGGCTTTTCCTGGGGACGCAAGTGGGCCAGCACATTTATTCTGGCCAAGGTCACCTCCAGGTACGTGACCAGACCCCCGCCCCCAAAGCCGCTTCTCTCCCGCAGGGAGTCCATGCTCTCGGCTCCTCTGACTCCAGGAAGCTCTCCGAGGTTGCTCATCCTCCCTCCTCCTGACACCTGGTCAGCTCCTCCCCCCACAAAGCACAGTGACAAATGCCTCCTCTGGCCTGCCACCAGACGCATCTGACCAGGACGTCACGCTATGTGCAGGAGGGGACTAGGCTTCCTTCGGGACAGACGGGCTCAAACCGGAGACACGCGCAGAACCCGCGGCGCCGGCCTTCCCGAGCTGTCACCGTCCCGCTGTGACAAGCCTTCTCGCGTTTCCCTTTCCTCCCCTCACTCTTCTGCTTTCTTTCTTTCCATTTCTTTTCTTTTTAGTAACCCTGGCTGCATACTCCCTCTAAACCAAACCATCTGTTTACTAGCTCTGATAAGCAGCAATAAAGACAGTGAGCGCCCCGAGCCCGCGGGGTCCAGGCGCTGTCTCCGGCGTCTCCGGGAGGGTCTCGGGGCAAGGCCTGGCGGTCACGGGTCCGGCAGGGGCCGTGTCTGCCCGCAGGTGGCTGTTCAAAGCAGCATGTCCTGGGAGAGGCTCGGCCGAGCGGTGGCTGCCTTTCCTGGGGTTATGTCGCAGGACTTTGGGGTCACCTGCCTGCTGCAAGCTGCCTGCTGGAGAAGGAGCTAGTGTGGCGGAGCTGGGAGATGAGGCGACTGTGCAAATAGGGGCGTCCGGGCCGCCAGGACGACCGCGAGGGAATGCACGGCGCTACGGGTGCGGGTGAGCCCAGGAAAACAATTCGACAACAATGCTCGGTGCCTAGGTGACAGGGAAAAAAAGAGGAGTCTGTTTGGGAAAGGATTTTGGCCTCCACGTCCAAGGCATTAGTAATTCAGGCAGCAGCGCGTGTCGTATTTACTTGGGAAACTATGAAAAGTCGGATAACAATGTTCTCCTCGCGGCTCTTCGTGGGCTTGTGGGCTGCGAGCGCAGTCCGCCACCTCACCACAGGCCGGGGTGCGCTCCGCCATCTGGCAGCCGGGCCCCAGGCCCGGGGTCGGACGCAGGGCCCCGGGGCACCAGCGAGGGCAAGTCCCCCGCGAGCCACTGCTGTGAGGCTGGCACGCATGCTGCTTGGAGGAGGAATGTGAGATGGTGACGGTGACAACGGCAGGGTCGGCCCCAGCGAGCAGGCTGGAGGCACGATGAAATCCTAGCTCAGCAGAGCCCCACTTTGAGGATAATCTAATTATTTTATTATTATTTTTTGGGCAGGGGAGACGGAAGACCTGCCATCCTGGTTTGCCTGGGACTGAGAGGGTTCGCAGGCTGCAGGACTTTAGGTTCTAAAATGGGAAAAGTCCCAAGCCAACCGAATGGGCTGGCCACCCTAGTGGGGAGGGGGTGAAAGCACAGGGTTTACTGTCAGCACTCACGATTTGCCCCCAGGAAAATCATGGAAACTCCCCTGGGCTTCTTTATAAAAGGAACACTTGGGACCACTGTGGAGAGATGCAAATTTGCCTGCCTGCAGGTGAGGCAGGTGATCTGACCCGGAAGGGGGCTGATGGGAGGGCACTGGTGTGTGGGGGTGGGGCCTGAGGACACCTGGACAAGAAACTCCTCGCCTCACCAGCCCGCCATCCACAGGTGAGGTGAGCCCTGGCCTGCCAGGCATCTGATTGCTTAAAGACATTTTTGTGAAAACTTCCAAATTCTGAAATGTTGGCTCACCTCCTGTAAGGACATCCTGTAGAGACCACACAAACACATCTGATTGCCAAGTTGGCCTCTGGGCAACTGATGTGCAAGCTCTTGACTACACAATTTCTAAGGTTTCCTGTCAATTCTAAAGTTCAACGATTTTGCAGACTGCCATGCCATCTCTCCTCAGTTAACTGGAAATCAATCACGTGGTTTACCTTGGGGAAGAGCAAGCCAGTATACAAGTCGATATATATATATACACACACACACACACACACACATATATACATTTTTTTTTTTTTTTTTTAATTTGCAGGGGCGGGGGAGGGATATGCGGGTAGCTCCCTGACCGGGAATCGAACCCGGGCCGCAGCGCCGACAGCGCCAGCGCGGAAGCCCCAAGCCACTACACCACCAGGGAACTCCCGAGTAGATATATTTTAAAAGCTGATTTCATGGCCTTAATTCTGAAAAGTGATTTCTGTAGCATGTCCCAGGCCTGTATCTTTCTTTATCCATTTATTTGGGTGCTGCAGAGTGGATACTTTTAAGATGTCTGCTGCAACCTGCGTGAACCCTGAAAACATTATGCTAAGTGGAAGAAGCCAGACACAAAAGGCCTCGTGTTGTGTGATTCCATTGATATGAAATGTCCAGAACAGGCAAGTCCATAGAGATGGAAAGTAGATTTGGTGGTGGCCAGGGCCTGGGGGAAGGAGGGGTGGGAGGAACTGCTAATGGGTACACGGTTTCTTTTGAGGGTGATGAAAATGTTCTGGAATCTGATCATGGTAACAACCATATGACCTTGTGAATATTCCAGAAACCACTGAGCAGTACACTTTAAAATGGCAAATTTTATAGTATGTGAGTTATATATTGATTTAAAAATGCACTGGTTAAGATGTCAATTCTCTCCAAATTGAGCTAGAGTTTTAATGCAATCCAAGTCAAAAAATTTAGCAGGTTTCTTTTAAAGAGAAATTCACAAGCCAATTCTAAAATTAAATGGAGATGCAAAGGACATAGAACAGACAAAACAACTTTGAAAATGAGGAGCAAAGGAGAAGGTCTCACACTCCCTGATTTGAAGACTTAGAAAGCTCCAGTAATCAAGACATTGTGGTATTGGCGTAAAGACAGGCAAGCAGGTCAATGGAACAGAATGGAGAGCCCAGAAACAGACCTCCAGAAATATGGACAACAGATTTTCAACGAAGGTTCAAAGGCAATTCAGTGGAAAAAGGATAGTCATTTCAACAAATGTTCTGGAACAACTAAATATCCATCTGAAAAAAAAAACAAAACAAAAAAACCACACCACACCAAAAAAACAAGAACACCCCCCCCCCCAAAAAAAAAACCTTGATCCATACCTGGCATCATATAAAAATGTTAACCCTAAACAGATTTAAATGTAAAACTTAAAAATAAACAACTTTTAGAAGGAAACACAGGAGAGAACCTTGTAATCTTGGGTTAGGCCAAGATTTCTTAGGTATGGCACCAAAAGCAAAAATCCATAAAAAACCAAATTGATATAAATTGGACTTAATCCAAATGAAAAACTTGTTTTGTTTTTTTTTTAAACATGTTGTTAAGAGACCGAAGACAAGCCACAGAATGCCATAAAACAGTTACAAATCATGTATCTGATAAAGGCGTTGTATTCAAAAAATATAAAGAACTCTAAAAAGTTAATAATAAAACAACCCACTTAAAAATGGGCCAAACAGTTGAACAAACAAACAGATGCTTATTTTGTTTAATAAGCTTATATGTTCCTGTCCAATAAGCATATGAGAAAATGCTAAAATCATTAGTCCCTAGGGAAATGCAAATTGAAACCACAATGAGCTCTTGCTACACACCTATTAGAATGATTACAATGAAAAAGCCCGAGCACGCCGAGTGTTGGCCAAGATGTGGGGCAACGGGAACTCGCGTATATTGCTGGTGGGAATGTAGAAGAGCGCCAACACTTGGAAAACAGTTTGGCAGCCTTTAGACACGTTAAATATGCAACTGCCAAACGCTCCTAAATGTTTCCCCAAAAGAAAAGGAAGTCTGTGTTCTTACAAAGACTTGTATGTGAATGTTCACAGGGGCATTATTTTATTATAAGCAAAAACTGAAAACAACCCGCATGCCCACCAACAGGTGAATGAATAAATTAATGGTGGTCTATTCATCCGAGGGAATATCACTGAACAAGAAGAGGAAATGGACTACTGATCCATGTAAAAATATGTGACTCTCAAAACAATCAGGCTGAACAAAAGAAGTCAGACACACACACAAAAGGACACACTCGTAATTAGTTTGCTAGAGCTGCCATAACCAAGTACCACAGGCTGGGTGACGTAAACAACAGAAATAGATTTTCTCACAGTTCTGGAGTTTGGAAGTCCGAGATCAAGGCGTTGGCACATCTGCTTTCTCTAGAAGCTTCTGTCTTTGGTGTGTAGATGGATCTTCACCTGGTGTCTTCACATGGTCCTTCCTCTGTGTATGTCTGTGTCCTAATCTTCTTACAAGGACAATGGTCATATTGGATTAAAGCCCACCCTACTAATCTCATTTTAACTTAATCACCTCTTGAAAGACCCTATCTCCAAATACAGTCATATTCTGAGGTATTGGGGGTTGGGACTTCAGAATAGAATTTTGGGAGGCACATGATTCATCCCAGAACAATACTGTATGATCGCATTTATGGAAGACTCTAGAAAGTGCATGCTAATCTACAGTGACAGGAGGCAGATCAATGGCTGCCTGAGGATAGGGGAGTGGGGGTCGGGGGTGGGGAGGAAGAGGTGAAAAAGGGGCCTAGGAAACTTTGGGGAGTGATGGACATGCCCATTATTTTGATTGTGGAGATGTTTTCACGGATGTATACAATATGCCAAAAGCTATAGAATTGTACACTTGAAATGTGCCGTTTATTGTATGCCAATTCTACGTTATGTCACAAACAAACTATTTTGAAAGAACAATTTCAGGGGTTTAATTCTAGAAGACAGTCTCCTCCAAGTGTCCTGGGCCTGGTACACTTGTAGTTTCTTGTCCACAGAGGTCTGTGAGGACCCGGATGGCTGAGAGGCTCCTCCCGCCTTGCCCGCCTCCTGGACCCTCCTTACATTGTTGCTGTCCTGTAACTCTGAACCTGTGAATGTGACAAGGCATCGCTCCTACGGTTACGTTCTGTTGTACAAGACTGTTGACCTTAAGATAGGAAGACACGAGCCGTGAAAAGCCAACGTTCTCAGCTTGTAAAATCGGGATTTAACCCTAGCACTCACTGAGAATCTTTTTGGAAAGGTCAGTGATACTGCCATTATTTTGTCATACACAACTGACCAATTTTTAGGCCTCCTGAGAAGTGAATAGGGTGGAAATTTGTCTGCAGTTCCTGGTTTTCTGGGACCCTAGCCCTTCACTGCTCTGTGCATCTCCCTCTGGGATCAACGCCTCCCACCCCACTTGGACAAAATCTAAACTAGTTCTTCCGAGATCAAACCACATGAGATCCATATTGCCCAGAGACACGAATTCCGAAGGGACTCGTGCAAAGCTATGAATCCTGAGTTTTGCACAAAGGTGGGAAGACGTCAGGCACCTGGCGATGGAGGCACCTGGCGATGGCAGGCGGGAGCCCCCTCTGGGTGCTCTGATCCGCTCTCACCAGAGGGCGCCGCACGCCTCCTTCATCGCCATCCCGGTTCTGCTTCCAAAGCTCAAAGCTCAGGAGAGGTGATGGGCGAGCCTTCAGGTCTCACACTCATCGGGTTGGCAAACTGCTTGCAGGTCCGGCAGTTTCCCCTCGGGTAGCCGGATGACTTCAGAGAAAACACAGCTGACCTGACAAGGGCTCTTTGATAAAAGAACTCATTTTTGTGCTGAATAGCAGGAGACTGCAAGCGGAGTTTCCTTCTTGGTTTCCATTTTGGTTTCCATCCCATTTTATGACTCAGAAATAATTTCCCCCTCTTCCAAGTTCAGCTTCAATCCCATTTGAGGCCTTTGGTGGTGAAAAGGTCTGAGAAAGGAGACCGGACAAAATGGAGCCTTTCTCTAAAAATAGTCGATCTAAATAGACCCTATTCATGTTGGGCGCAGCTGCTACACCAAGAAACTGCACCGAGACTTTTTTCTTTCTTGGTGGCCGTCGGTCGTTGTAAGGAGACCACGACAGAGGCCGGAGAGGGTTGTCCAAGGACAGACTTTCCACCACCACAGCTCTCCCTGCCCCTGGGGCCCCATGAGGGAAAGCTGCTTAGATATTTGGGGGACCCAGCCCAGGAGTCCTGGGGGGGTAAGAGGTGAAGTTACCCCTTGGAGAGGGGTACCAACTCTCCCATCAGGGGAGCTTGGGGTGGAGGGGACCTGCCACAAAACAGTGCGTGTGTGCACCTACCTGTGTGAGTGCATGTGTGTGTAAAAGTTGCAAGGATGAGAATTGGGGTGATCCCTTCCCCCCAGCTCTGCTGGTAGGTGCAGGGTTTACATTCACCCCGAAGAAGCCGTGCCCTAGAGCGGTCGACAGCCTTGGCCCATGGTCTGTGTTGTTCTCAAGTTTCCTGATGGCCAGTCTCGCTGCACCTCTTCCATCATGGACATTTCCACCAGTGACATGTTCCTGGCCTCGTGGGCTCCACATCGCTGATAGTGCAGGCAGCTTTGTCACCGGGCACCCCCCCCCCCCAGACCACGTTCCAGGGCCAGGGACATGGGGGGTGTGTGCTCACAATCCAGATGCTTCAGTTGCCCAGCCCCCAGGCCTCTCCTGTAAGGGCTGGGGCCCTTGGATCTCAAAAGCATCTCTGGTTTCCTTGGGGGCCTCTCAGGGTCAGCTTGGCCTTTTGTCCCCTGAGGACCCGTGCTGTGCCCTGGATGGGACTGTGCACACCAGGCCCCGCAATCTGGTTTTAGCAAGTTTGTGCCCTTCGCTGTTTTCACAGCAGAGGTTTCACGTGCTGGTGGCAGTGGGGGTGGCGAGGCAAAGGGAGACAGTGATGTCAGGAAGCTGCTGCTCCTCACCTCAGGCCCCCCCTTCTGCTCGGCGGTGGAGAGGTGCAGACTCAGCCCCAAGAGAACCCCCAATCATGGCTTCCTAGAGCCGGCCATCCCCCCACCCCCTTTCATTGTAGTCGGAAGGACTTCCTCAAGGTTTCTGGCTTCTCATTCTGCCAGGTGAGAACTTTAAGGACAGCAGCCGCATACTATTCCAATCATTTTTTAAAAAGAAAGCTCTTCCCATGGAATTACTTAATCTCACAAGAAATGGTCCAGGATGGGCTGGCAATGGAATATATTTAGCCTTGTAAGAACTCGCCACCCTTGTCCTTGTTTTGCTGCCGCCTGTGCGTCTGTGACCTTGTCCTCAGGGCCCCGTGTGCCCTGCAGACCTGGGGCCTCTCTCTCACTCACCTTCCCTCCTCCACCTTGGGCCTCGGGTGGGGCCCTGACATCGCTTCCGGTAGCCCTCCTCTGTCTCTGCGTGCTTTGTCCCAGTGCCTCTCACTAGGACTCGGCCGAACTGGCCTGGTTGCCCTTTGAGCAGTGGTGGGCGGGGGCTGCTGAGAGTGGGTGAGCCCAGCGGCACCCAGCTCTCTCATTTTCCCAGCTTCCCCCGCTAACTTCTGACCAAACCGAGTGGACGTGGGACAGCGATACACGCGTGGGGTGGGGGAGCCCGGAGTTACGTTGAAAACCTTTGCAGCATTCCAAGAAGAAACCAAGAGTTTGCATCAAAACACCTAAGGGCCAGGAAGCCACCAGGACTTTGCAGCAGGTCCCCGATCCTGCAGGAAGACCAGGCCCACTGAGAACGTGACACGCCCCGGGGGCCGAGGAGGGAGCGGGTGCCCGAGGGGAGGCTCTCGGCCAGCGCGGCCCACCCCCGCTCTCCAGGTCTCTCCCCATTGCCCGGCCTCGGCTCTCCTGGTCACAGCCCAGCACACGAGCTCAGCCCGGGGTCGGAGGCGCTCTCGGGTTCTGTCCCCTCCTCCTCCAACCATTTAAAACGTGTATTTTCTCCTCCCCGCCGCCAACGGCTTCTCTTTCCATCGCCCTCAGCTCACCATTACCCCCGCCACGCTCCTCAGCCCCAAAGCTGTGCCCACAAGCCCTTCCTCCCCCGTGTCCATCGGCTCCACCTCTGAGAGCCGGTGGGCTGTGCAGGGGTGTTCAGTCCTCCGGAAGGGCATCTGGAAGAGCCCTCCTCCTGCCCCATGCGCTCCCAGCCCACCCGGGCCTGATCGGCCTCCGTCTTCCTCCCCATGGAGCAGCAGTGTCCAGGCTCACGGCCTGCCTGGGCCACACACAAAACACACTCACGCTGACGGGAGCTGATGAGCAAGAAAAGAAAGAAACTAAAAGGTCACAAAACAATCTCATAATGTTTTAAGTCTGTGTTGGGCTGCGGGTGGGACAAGCCTGACACAGAGCGTAGCTGCCCATTGACAGGACGCGAAGTACCAAGTCACGGGCTCTGGGTTAAGTCTTTTCTCCTGTTAAAGGAAAAATTATCCAGTGACACTTGTTGAAGATGGTGAGGCAGACTATTGAAGGGGGGCATGGCGACAGCTGTAGGGACATTGCAAGGAGGTCCCACAGTGAATGAGGGAGACTGGACTCAACTCCCCACACAGCGTGGGCAAGTGGACTCTATAGCCGAAGTGTGGGCTGGGGGTCAGTGGTCAGAAAATTACCAAGTGGAAACACCAGGGCTTTGAGGGGTTCTGGCTCAACCGACCTAACAGGGCTCTTGCTGAAGGCAGGCCAGGGTGGTCACTCCCTGGGAGATGGGGGGAGGGGGAACCCACTCAGGTTCTTGCTGAAAAGGAATTGCACAGGAAAGAGCACAGAAGAACCTAGGAGAAGGTTCAGGAGCCTGAAAGAGTTTGGTCAAGTGAAGACGTTTTGCCCTCCTGCAACATTTGCCCCGAGGACGATGCACGAACGTGTTTTTCTCGTCCCCTATGGTGTCAGGCACAAGTTCTGTGATACGCCGCTCCATGCACTGTGGGACAAATGACTTTCTCCCTGCAGGGAACCCGCACTCTTAGACAGCGAAAGGTCTTTGTTCGTGAGGGGAGAGGCCCTCAGAGTTAGGCGAAAAGGGGACCAGAGAACAGAACCGAGCTCCCACAGGACAAACTGCTCTGCCTGATACCGGGACAGACATTTGGGAAGAGAGGACAGGAGGCGAGCCCGCAGGCAGGGAAAGCGCCGGACCGGGCTGACGGGTGTGTGAGGACAAGGCGAAGGCTGGCGTTGGTGAGGGAGCCCCATCTCCGCACAGCTTGGGCGAGAACGCGCGGAACATTGTTGCTGCTGTTGTTATTATTACTATTGCTTAGTTTTCAAGTCGGAGGAAGGAGGCTCCACCCACACGGGGGCCGACGAGACGCTGGAGATAAAGCAACAGGCAGAGCCAGAGGGTGGATGGGGGGACAAGGCAGGGACGGGACTGAAGGCCAAGCAGTGGCCAGGCAACACTCGGTGGAAGGATCCTGGGGGCTGGGGGAGGAGGGGTCGTGGACCTGCCAACGGGCTGGAGGGAGCCGGGGCCTGCGGCTGCCATCTGGCACCCAGCAAGTCTGCCGGGATGCCTCCCGCGGACGGTCTGCACGCCGCCTCCAGACAGTGGTGCGGCCCCGTGAGTCTGCTCGGCAAGCGTTAGTGCAGCACCGCCTGCATGCTCGCCTGGTCCACGGGGCCCTCACATCCCCGATCACGGACGATGACCTTTTGCAGCCTGGCCCCTGCTGGCCTCTTCAGCCTCCTCCTCAGAAATTCTCAGTCTGATTCCTGGATGTTCCCAGAAGGCCTAAGGCAGGCTGCAAAACCTCCATACTCTGAGCTCCTTTTCCGCTGCTTTGATGCCTTCCCATCTGGACCTTTCCTGCCATCCTTCTAAGCCAGGTTAGCGCTCGCTGGCCTCGTGGCCTTCCGTGACCACTGCCCCCCGCACCCCTGCCCCGCACCCCGAGGCCCGCCAGCAGCTCCATCAGCTGGCGTTCCGTGGTGCTCTCAGCTGGCGGGGATGAACCGATTCTTCACAATTCGCTTCCAGGCTGTAACGGGGAGAGGGACCTTGTCTGGCCATGTCAGTGCCCACCTGGTGCCTGGCCCTCCGTCAGCACGTGCTGGATTGAACTGTCTAGGCAGTGAGGGTGGGACATTGGCACCTGAGGACCTGGAGGATTTGCCCCCAGCCTCGGGAGGACAGAAACATCAACTATGGCCGCAGCCTCCCCGCCGACTGATTTCACACAACTCCCAGCATAAACAGCTTCCTCTCCCCTATCAGAAAACATCTGCTCCCTCCAGCTGCCCAGCCCCGGACCGGCCCTACGAATATCCTGCCTGGACCTAGGCCGCCCTGGCGCGGGGGCAGGAGAACTTGGAAAGAGCGAACAGCAAGCGAGGTGAGGGCAGGGGGAGAGGAGAAGCACGAGTTGCCCGAGCTCCTCTGCTTGTACCTCCAGGCACGGCCCGGAGACCCCCACAGGCTTCCGGGAGTCGGCGGGGGCCCACCGGCCTCAGTGGCTCCTGCTCCGGGGGTCCTCGGCACGCCCCTGCCGCAAAGGCTCTCACCCCGACGCAGCCTGGAACGCGGTGCGGTGCCCCCTCCCGACTCCAGCAGGGTCCTTGCGGGATGGGAAGGGACACGGCCCTGCAAGGAGCTGCTTCTCGTGCACCTTTGCAAAGGAGCTGTGTACTTCTGCGCGCCGGGAAGCTACTCGTTACACGTAGTACCCCCGGAGGCCTGCGCCCCGCACAGTCCTGTGCTCTAGACCCCGCGCAGGCCCCCGAGGAGGGAAACAGCAATTTGGTGTTTGGGAGAAGGGACCTGGGGAATAGTCGGGGTCCATGGAAAAACACGACTGCAGGCATCACACGCCATGTTTGTGACACTGGGGCGTGGCACGTTCGGGGTTTGTGGGTGCACCAGAGCGAAACCCTCACATTGACTCTCCAGGGCCGGCTTACCTGGGGGGTTGGGGGCTGTTCCTCCTTGCCCCCCGGGGAAGTGTGTGGGAGCCCAGTGACCTTCCAGAGCTGTCGGATAACAAATCCTCTGCTCACTTCAAGTCTACGGGGTCTCTGTGCAACAGGGGTTCGCAGAAGTTAAATAAACTTCTTCCCCCACCCCAGCGGGAAGCCCAGGGCGGGAAAAGGGGGAAAGGCCCTTCGCAAAGCATCCTCTGTGAGTCCGGGTTCTGCAGAGAAAAGGAACTGATGGGGTTACACCTTTACTTACTACAAAGGGCCTCGGAGGTGGAGAAGTCAAGGATTTGGAGCCGGCAAGCAGGAGACCCAGGAGAACTGACGGTGTAAGTTCCAGTGTGAGTGCAAGTTCAAAGGCAGGAGAAGCCCAATGTCTCAGCGTGAAGACAGTTGGGTAGAGAGAGAGTTCTTTCTTCCCCAGGCTTCTATGCTATTCAGGCCCCCAGCGGGTGGGACGGGGCCCATTGGGAAGGACCATCTGCTTTACTCAGTTTACCCACTCAGATGATCTCTTCCAGAAACACCCCACAGACACGCCCAGAATAAGGTTTGGCCCCAGCGAACGTAATCTAAACAAAAGATTAGCCTTCACTCTCGATGTCCCTCACATTGTCGTGTCCTCCCTCCCACTCACCGAGCAGCCTGGGCTGCACAAGTCAAGTTGGGGAGGGGCGAGCCGAGTAATCGGCCAGTGCTTCCTTTGGCCTTGGAATACATTTAAAGCTAACTTCTTCTCCTGGGAGGCACTTTGGGGTTCCTTGGAGACTGTCCAGGAGCTGGGGGACGGCTCACCTGGGGTTCCCTGGATGGGCTGAGGACTGGGGCCTTGGCATCTTTGTTCAGGCCCTCCCCACCGGCAGCCCTCTCGGACCAGCTCCTTGGCCCACATCTGGTCTATGAGAAAATGCCAGGAGGGCAGGACTCGGTACCCGACTGGGCGGCCACCTCGCCTTGTGCTGACTTTAGGCTTCTTGCTGTCGCGATTTCTAGAGCAGGTGACAGATGTCGAACCCCCAAGCTCCTGGGTGTGTATGCCAGCAATCTCAATGGCTTCCACGCCCTTCTTCCTGGGCCTCCTGCTCCCTCTCATCCGTGGTGTTGGTGGTGGCGGCGGTGGGGTGATAGGGAGAAAAAGTGGCACAGCACCCAACAACCAGCTTTGAAGAAATCATCTGATTCCAGTCTCTCCCTCTTGGTTTTGTCACCCTCCAACTTGCGGGTGGTCACAGGTTCTCAGCTCTTTGAAGAGCTGGTCTAGCACCTCACTGTGGGACATGGCACTTACTGGTCTGTTCTCTGCCTCAGGACCTTTTCTAGAATTGAAATGGAATCGTTTTTTAACGTCATGTTCTGTTTGTATTCGTGAGGGTAGT
This sequence comes from Lyroderma lyra, assembly GCA_004026885.1. NCBI lineage: Eukaryota > Metazoa > Chordata > Mammalia > Chiroptera > Megadermatidae > Lyroderma > Lyroderma lyra. Next base: position 111,543 of record PVJL010000813.1, read on the forward strand.
AGGCCAGGGGCTAGTTTTAATAATACAACTCGTCCTTGGTTTAATGATGCCCCAGGCATTTCCAGGGTCCTACTATCGCCACAATAACACCGGGGACAGAAGGTTGGCAGCTGGGGGGCCATGGTGCACTGGGCTGCCGGCGGCTGCAGAGGGTTGGTTGGTTGGGTACCTCATGGCCATCAATGGCTGTGGCAGCTCCGGGAATCACACCCCGCATCAAAGCAGGAAGAGGAGGGTAGGACATCACCAGTCCTGTCCGTCTCTTATAGAAGAAACACAAAATGTGGTCCGGAGAGGGTTCCAGAAGAGATCCACGCATGAGTCTTTTGGTAGAGCTGACGGCGCCCGGCCCTCCCGGAGGGGACTGTGAACGCATTAGTCACGGTGCCAAACAGTTAGAGTCTGTCTCATCGACTCTAGAGATGAGACAAGATGGTGACGGCGCTCGGGGAAACCTTCCCCGTCACCATCACCTTCTTCCTCTTCGTGATCCAACAGTAATGGGCTCCGTGGAGACGAGACGCTACACGCAGGCAAAGCAGGTTCTGTTGTCAGAGGGCGCGTCCTGATTTGTGTGTGGTCTCCGCACAGCCACGTACGTGACACTTTTTACTGTCACTGTCGGTGTCAATAAGTTGTGGTATTTCCACCTCAAGACAATTCAGATGTTACCAAGTGACCCGGATGTGCTGGGATGACTTCCAGGGACGAAAATGTGTATCAAACCATTAGGACTGAAGAGGAAGGTCTTTGCGACACTTGTCGAAAAATTGGAATGGCCTTAATATTTGTTTTTTGTTTTTTTTTCATAGAAATTTAGTTAGTAATTGGTTCCATGTAGCCCTTTCTCGGTAGGCTGTAGGTAGTGGGATTTCTGGTCTAAAATTAGTTTTTCAGTCCGATTTCTCAAAGGGATCAAATGATTTCCTGAAAGTAGGCCGGCCACCCTCACGGCCAGTCAGTGCTTTGCACATCAGTGGCTGCTTCAGTTCACTAAACCACGTCCTTCCCAGTTAGACTCAGCGACAGCAGACGTGCTTGGGCACCAGGAGGAAGGTGACGGCAGCCTTTTAAAGCTATTGATGATGACGGATGAGGTTTGGGAGGGGTGTCCTCCCCCTTACAGCAGGACAACCAGGCAGAAGCCGGAGTCAGAGGACACGGAGGTTGGGTGTCCGCGTCATTCGTTTCGTTCGGCTGTCTGCAGGGCGGGGTGGAGTCTGCGGGACACAGGGCTTGCTGACGCTGCGCGCCCGAGTCGGCCGGCTGATCTGCCCTGGCGGGCTGAGAGCTGGCCAGCTGACCAGCGTGTTCTCTGCGGCCAGGCCATCCCAGAGGGGAGGCGGGTACTCTGAGCATGCCCAGAGGAAGTGGTAAGGGGGAGGGGGAGAGGCAAGGACTGTCCTCTCAGGAATTCCCTTTGCGCGGCCTCCTCCCCGCACGCGCAGATCTAACACGTTGCCTCGTAAGCCAGCACGTTGTGCTCTGATCGGTGCTAGGGCGGACAGCTGAGGCCCCGGCTCTTCCGTCCTCTCCGTGGACCTCCTCCCACTGACCTACTGTCAGGTTCTCTCTGTGTCTCGGTTTACTCATGACAACCAGAAGGATAACAATAACCTTCATGTTAATAGGGTTGTTACAGAGGTGGTTGTGTTTAAGCCAAGTATTGCTTTTATCTTATCATAGGTTTTGTAATATTATTAATAGTTATTAATAAATTACAACATTCCATTAAAAACTCTGGCTTATTAAAAAAATATATATATATATATGGCTACATTCAGAAAACAGAACATTACTTAGCACTGAAATGGCACGAGCTACCCAGCCATGCAGGAACACTGACCACGTATGACAAGTGACTAAGCCAGTCTGAGAAGGCGACGTGCTGTATGATTTCAACCAGGTGACATTCTGGAAAAGGCGAACCATGGTGCCAGGGGCTTGGGGGATGAACACGGGGGAGAATTTTTAGGGCCCTGAAACAACTCTGTGTGACACTGCAATGGCGGACGCGTGTTGTTATTGTACATTTGCCAAAACCCACGGAATGTCCAGCACCAAGAGTGACCCCTGATGTGACCTAGGCACTTCGTTGATGACGCTACGTCAGTACAGGTTCATCAACTGTAACAAATACATCATCTCGTGGAGGATGTGCATAGTGGGGGAGGCTGTGCACGTGGGGTACAGGGGGTGCACGGGAGATCTCTGTACTTGCCACCGAATTTTGCTATGAATCTAAAACTGCTCTAAAAAATCAAGTCCAGTAAAATTATGGACATGGTTCATGGAGGGCCCCGGTGTACCTGTTGTTCTCAGAACTCAAGCCCGTTCATTCCCAAGGCCTGCCCCCCATCCTTCCTTGTGTGGGGGCAGGGAGGACAGCCCCAGGGTTCTTCCAGTGGAGACATTTCTGCCCGCAACTTCCCCTGCTCTGCTTGCACCTCCCTACAGGCGCGGGGCTCCCTGCGCTCGCCCTGCACGCAGAGAACATTGCCAGGTCAGCAGTACACACCGTCCCTGAGACACAGGGAGTATTATTTAGTCTAGAAACGCTCAAAGGAAATATCCGCTTGCACGTGAAAAATCTCTGGAATTCCTCTGTTCCTCTCTGTCCAATGTCCCTGTAGCTGTGAAACCGCCTTGCAAAGCTACTCTGTACAAAGCGCTGCCTTGTTCTGGGCTGGCTACCGCAGACCCTGCTCCAGCACACACCTGTCCCCGCCACTGTCATTCCGAGCTGCTCCTGTCCCTCTGATGCTGGCTGTGCCCAAGAAGAAGAGGAGAAAGAGGAAGGAGGAGGAGGAGGAGGAGGAGTCTGAAGATCAGAAATGAGAAGTTTTACACAATTGGGGAAATTCAGGAGCAAAATCCAGTCTTAAAGTGCCAGTCCTCAACTATCTAAGCCTCATCCCTTGTCACCCCATAATCAGGCCAGGAAGAGTTGGGGTCTCGCTGACAACATAAACCACGGGCTGGGTCCCCACCATGCTCCATCTCGTCCGTGGATTGTTTCTGCTGCATAGTCCTCCATTTCCCCAGTTTGCGCCTCTCTCATCCTTCTAAATTCTCTTTCCTCCTCTCTTGCAGTCCCCACCCCTCCAATGTCCCTTCCCAGAGGCAAGTCACCGTGGGACCCCAGGGGTATCCAAGGGCCGTCCTGGAACAGCCTGTCTGCCTGCTCCTTCTCTTTAACATAAAGACAGGGAAACGTTTTCTTCCCCATCCCCCGGGGGCCCCTCTCCGGTCCTCCCCCCACCCCCAGCTCTGTCTTGTCTCCATCTGAGCCCGGTTTCAGCAGCAAAGGTAGAGAGCCCACAAGCACCTGGCTCCTTTTGTAACTAAATGGCTTTCGTGTCAGCAGGTTCGGTTGGGCCAGACTAGCACAGAAAAGGATCAGTGGAAAAGAATCCGAGGGAAAGGGGGTCCCTTTGGAAAACAAGAAGTATGCAAGTACCAGGTGTGAAAGTTTTAAATAGAAACCTGCTTACGTTGCACTTGGCATAACCACAGCCGGCACTTGGAGGTCCCGGCCCTTTCGGTAGACTAACATTTAACTTCCAGACAGTTCCGGGACAGTCTGAGCATCACATGAGTCCGCCGTGGCAAACGCTGCAGCTCGGCGGCCCGTCCTGCCAGTGCATCTCAAGGTCTGAGTTCAGGGGTTTGTTTTCTAAGTTTTATGCTAACCCGCTCACATTCCGACACACGCACAATGACTCCGTTTTGCAAAATGCACTCATACATGGGAATTTTATGACATCAAACCCTTAAAAATGTGGAAACTTCAGTCTCAAAATACTTTAACGGGGGAAAATAATAAACCTCTTGATTCGTGATTTCTTCACTCCGCTTGTGGTCCCTTTCTGACACTGTGCCTGGCACATGCTTAGGAGACCGGGCTTCGGAGGCATAATCAAGCATTCATGGGGGCCCCGGCCTGGCACTGCGCGCTGCGCTCTGATCTGGACACACTTCCCCTTCAGACAGGAGCAGAGAGGTTACTTCGGGGTCACTCCCAGCCTCACAAAGGGCTTTTCAAACAAGATGAAAGAAAAGAAGTCCTGATTTGTAGGGAGCAACCAGGAAGCTTTCGACTGGTATAAAGAGGCAGTGCAGCTCGGGATGGCGCCTCCCTGGGGTGGGAGGTTGGGGGGCACCCAGGGCGGGCTGAGAGGTTCAGGGTCACAGTTGGGTGGAGAAGGTGATGGAGGCCCCTGCTTGCTCCAGGTGGCCCTTACACAGACTTTCCAGTCAGGCTGGTGGCTGCAGGTGCCACCCCGTGGCCGGGCCGGGCCATCAGCTTTCCGGCGCTCTCCGTAGTGGCCGCCTGCCCGCCGGCAGCTGCCTCGCACCGACCGGTTACAGAGCTCTGTCCTGCCAGGGGCTCAGAAAGGCCAGGACCAGTGGGCCCTGGCGGAGCGGACGGCTGCGTCCCTAAATCACAGGCGGCCCCGCTCTCCTCAGCCTGTTGGCAAAGCCGAATATGGAGAATCAAAGAGGCAGCGAGGTGCGGGGACAGGGACGGTGTATGTGCCCAACCCTTGCAGGCTCTCCGGGGAATCGGCAGACACGGTTTCCCACAGCTTCGAGGACTTGCTTAGCGCCTTAACGTCGAGTCCATTCCTCAGTCACCGGGGACACTTCTGCAAAGGCATCCAGCACCGAGATCGGTGACTGGGGGGCAGCAGTTGCCCCAGGAAGCTGTGGATTGGGTATGTCACGTGCGGCCCCGGATGCTGGACCACAGCAGGGGACAAGCGTCAACACCCCTGCCGGCAGGGCTGCCTGGCAAGGACGAGGGCAGATAAGCAAGACGACAAGTCACGGGGGCGGGGAAGGTCTCACTGATGACTGGGCGTGTGGGTTAAGGCCCAGAGGAAGGGGGGGCAGGTGTGTGGGGGGACAGCACGCGCCAAGGCCCCGAGGCGGGCGAGTGTCCGGTGCATCGCGGCGGCCAGCGTGGTGGCCAGCATGGCTGCAGGGAGTGGGCAGAGAGCACGGGGATGAGGCCAGAGCAGGTGAAGGAACGGTCTCGGTTTGGGGTCCCAGCTTCAAAAACTTCCAGAAGCATATTGAAGGGAAAAGATTGTAACGTGATATGACTGCGACAATGTTGGATAAGACAGGCTACAGAACCGACAAGTCGCCGGTGCTGGGGTAGCAGGAACAGGGAGACAACTTGGCATCTTGGCTCTGAAACAGGGGGCGCCCTTGCGGGCAGCAGGTGAGAGAAGTGACCTGACTCGCCCTTGAGCGGGCTCTCTGGACCCTACGGGAATGCCGAGCCTCGCGTGGGAGATGTTTCCAAATCTCCTGCGGTGGCTGGACCGACCCTTCACGTGGGAGAGAGTGGAGCCTTCACTGTACGACAACCTCTGCTCAGGTCGAAAGGCCCCGGGGACGTCCCCGCGACGCGGCTCTGTGCTGGCGTCCGCCCTGCAGCCACTGGCCCCGGGGTGCTGTGAGAAGACCAGGACGTGGCGCTTGCTGGCGCTGACGGAGTCACCGCTTCCTCATTGTCTCCGCCTCTGCATCCAGTTCCTAAGCCCCCCCCCACCCCCGGCCTCTACTCCAGGCTCCCCCGACCCCAGATTTGTTGGGCCAAACTGCTCGAGCGTAGGACGCCCACAGCTACGCTGGCATCCAGACCAACTGCTGTCTCTCGGCTCCCTCCGACTCGATCGTACTGAGGTGAAGAATCGCCGCCAGAGCTGCGAGGGCCGCCTCAGGCCTCAGACTTCACCCCCACGCACTGCCGCACCCCTCTCGGGCAGCTCAGGACTCGGGGGCACAGGTCAAGGGCGGCTAAGGCCCTGGCTGCTGCTAAAGCCACTTGGAGCCGAGCCCTGCCAGGCCGGGGGGCATGCTCTCTCCTGTCTGCCCCCAGCGGCCTTCCCAGTGACCTCCGTGAATGACCTCTGTGAACTCGGGGAACAGCACTTCCTAAGCATGTGACAGGGAGTGTTTGGGCCCCTGTCAGCTTTTGTTTTGTTTTTACCAGTGTGGGGAGTTGGCCCAGAGGACACCCTGGCCTGTAGGGACATCGTTACCTTTGAAGGTGGCTTCCAAGGCACTCTGAGTCACTCTCTCACCATGCAAGTGGAACCATCCTGGAATAAATATATATTTTTTAAAAAGCCTACCCGGTTTCCTGGCAGTTCTGATGCTCCTACGGGGCGAGATGTTGCAACACCAAGGGGGCAAGCCGAAGAGCGAATGCTGGGCTGTGGGAAACTTGGACGTGACCTTGTCATGCCTAGGCTGCAGCCCGGGCTCTCCCCGCTTCTACAGCAAAGCATTAGCCGAGCAGTGAGAAGGGCCAGGCCCCAGAAAATGCCAGAGAGGGGGGCTAACCTGGGCGGGCTGGGAGAGAAGCTTGCCCTGAACCCTGACCACTCTGGGCAGGTTCTGGTGGGAACGCTGTCTGCTGACCAGCAGCTCTGATTCCTCTGCTAAAAGCCCAGCTGTGCTGGGAACTGACCTCATTCATGAAGTAAACATTGAATCAGATACCAGCAGGCCTAACCCTGGTGGAGTGGAAATAACATGGACATTTCCATAATTATGAAGCTGCCAATTGGGTTTGGCCAGAGAAACTCTAAATATGTCAATCGGAATGAGTTCATTACCTTTGCCTGCCAACCTCATCAGAAGCCAATGGGCTTGTTGCGGTTGAAATTATTTGTATTAAAATGCTTTACTTACATTTTAGTTTTTCTATTCCAAATAATGTACTGGAAAGCAGCGTAGTCTAGCAACTGGAAGATAATATTGGGAAGCCGTCGATTGGCGCGGAGTCCTGGCCGAGGCCGGGGCGCTCCGCCTGGGCCAGCGGTTACTGCACTCGGCCTGGGAATCCTGTTATTGGAAGACAGGGCCTTGGAGCGCAGGGTCTGTCCCGTGATCCGGGCTTGGTTGTAATCTCGGGGCCCAGTGTTTGTGTTCCACCTCGTGGGGACACTCACTCACTGTTGGTTCCCACAGTCCTTTCGGGGAACTCAGAAGCCGGGCACCCAGGGTCCAGGCTGGCTGTGCCCTTGACTTCCCTTCCCCCTCACTCCTCCCTCCTGCCCATTAGGGAGATGAAAGGCTCGGTTTGTTACTCCATAGTGGTGGAGACCACTGTTTGCAACGCAGTTTCATCATCTTGGGAGAAGTGATTTCCAATGGCGGTGTCTTTTCTTATCCCCACTTACTTGTCATGCAGCAGAGTCGGACACATGGAGCCAGAGTCCCCGAGTTCCAACCCCAGCTCCCCACCTTACGGGGCAGGTGACCTGGGGCAGGTTACATGAACTCTCTTTCGTGCCTCCGCCTCATCGTCAGTGAAAAACGGGGTGAAAATAGCACCTGCCCCAGCAGGGCACGCGCTGCGAGGAGTCCAGGGCTAATTCCTGCGGAGTGCTTACAGCAGTGCCTGGCACATCATACTAGCCTTGAAGGTCATTGTTACTACTATTATTAGGCTGAGTGAGTAAGAACAGACAACGTGGAATGGCCATAACGGTACATAATCGAGTGGTACATTTACAAGGTGTAAACCAGCACCAACATTCCAGGCACAGAGACGGGAAGTCAGGTGACCGGAGTTGTGCCTGATTCACTGTCACATAATCAATTACCTAATTTCCCTTTTAGTTTCTTCATCTGTTACACAGGGTTAATATTTACTATTCTTAGCACGGTCTTGTCTGATTATTGATGGTGAAATAACTCAAAGAAAGGTGCCATGATTTCACTGGAAGATGATTCTGATAAGGCTTATTTTCTTCGTTATGGCTGGAGCTGAACAACCAGAGGTTCTTCCCACAGGCCCATGGGAGCTATTTCAGCTGATGACAAGAGCAAGTAGCATTTGTCAGTCTCACAGTGGTCCCCTGTCCCCTTAAACGAAGCCATCGGCCCTGTTTTCTTTCCATGCAGTCACGGCTACTTATTAACCCTCCTCTGGATCCCCTGGGCCCTCTGTCCATGCTGGCAGGAGAGAGGGTGAGCTCAGTGACTGGCTCCTTCGTGATATGAAGGAAAACTGACCAGGGTGACAGAACTGACAAGCCTTGGCAGGGAGCACTGAGCATTTTGCTGTCTCAGGGTACTTTGAGGAACTGTGGAGAATCGAGACAAATGTCCTAAATTAAAAAAAAAAAAAAAAAGAATTGGATAAACTGAATGCCAGTGAGCTTAGTTCTAATTATAGGTAAAATTCTAGAGCAGCTAATCCAATGAATGGTTGACCAGCAGTTAGAAAGGGTGATTATAAAAGCCAGTATTGATTATCAAAGGAATGTCTTTCACTAGATCAGTAAATCAGGTAAGCACTTCCTTTGCCACAGTGTGATGACTTCTGATGTTAGTTTGATGGTTTCTCATGAAATCTTTATGGACAAAATAGTGACAAAAAGGCTATTAGGCCTCAAAGGGACATTAGATGATCATGTGACACACGCTTGTTTAAGGTGATACCACTTGTTCAAGGCCACACAGCTAATTAGTGTCAAAGCTGGAATCTGTGCCTGGCCCCATGTCGTGGGCGAGGCTCCACCCACCACATATTGAGGTGGAATCTTAACAGCAGATGGGACAGTGTCATCTCAAGGCGTTCTCTAATGGCATGCCAAACAGTTCTGTCCTTGGCCCTAAACTCTCTAACGTTCTATCAACAACTTGGATAAAGCCAAAGATAACTGCTTATCAACTGTGCAAATAACACAAGACTGGGAGGGAAGGCCAACACGCTGGAATTACAAAATCAGGATCCAAATTATCTCAACAGGAAAGAATGATTGGTGGACTCCAACTAGATAAAATTTAACTGGAATACATGTAAGTTCCTGCATTTAACTCCAAAAACTTGATTGCAAAAGTATAGGATGTGGTTGAAAAACACGCCCAACCTCACCCGTAATCAAAGAAATGCAAATTAAAGCAACCGTGTGATAATCACTTCCCCCTATCAGATTGGCAGTGATTAAAGGAATGAAAATTCCCCGAGTTTGGTGGCTAGGGTGTGGGGAGATAGACTCGCTTGTAGACCACTTGTGGGTGTCTAAACAACATCTTTTCTGGAGGGTAATCTGGTGAATATAGAGCAAAAGTTGTAACAGGTACCATTCGTCAGCAGTTTCTTTTACAGAGAAATGCATCCAAAGACAAGTACCCAAAGGTTATGCGCAAAAGCACAGTTAAGGAAAGAATGCTTTTGAGTGGGGTGTCCGGTTTGGGAATAGAAGGCTTGGAGGATTCAGAAGGGTACTAGATGGCTATTGTCAAATGCTTGATGCTATGAAGAGGAGGGATCATGGTCTGTGTAGCTCCTGAAGGCCAGATAAGGACTTATGAGACAGATACGGCCTAATATTACAAAGCAGATCCTAATAATGAATTCTGTCCAAAATTATTAACAGGATGGGCTGCCTTGTACATTCCTGATCACTGACAGATGGCCCCTGCTCCAGGGTGTCAAAGAGAATCGTCACTGTTCTTTAGCCATTGGGATGACATGTCATCTTGGTTCTTCCCAACAAAAAGAGGCAATGAGTCTTTGCTGCATTAAATCATCAAAGGGTAGAGTGGTCGCTCAAGTTGAAGATGGGTAGGAAGGTCACACCAGGTTCCATTTCCTGACACTGAGCTCTGGGAATGAAATGGGAAACACTCCCGCCCAACACGACTCTTACTGAGAGCGTGTGGGACATGGCCACTCCACTTCGCTCCAAATCTGTGAGGAGTACCTGCTGTGCACCAGTTTCCCAAAGGTAAACCTAAAGAAAGTTTTTAGCTGAACCCGGAGCATCATTTCCACTGTACTTTGGCATAGTCGACTATGTCGACTGACATAGTCGACAGACATATGGGGTAAGTGTTCAATTGCTCTATTGACACCTCTTCTCTTTTGCATTAATTTCATCTAACACTTTCCATTTTAGATTATAAATCACATCTGTCTAAACCAGGGGTGTCCAATCTTTTGGCTTCCCTGGGCCACACTGGAAGAAGCACTGTTTTGGGCCACACATAAGACACACTAATACTAATGATAGCTGATGAGCTAAAAAAAAAAAAAAGGTCACAAAAAAAACTTAGTGTTTTAAGAAAGTTTATGAATTTGTGTTAGGCTTGCATTCAAAGCCGTCCTGGGCTGCATACGGCCTGTAGGAAGTGGGATGGACAGACTTGATCTGAACTATATTATATCCAGCATCCCCAAATATAGATTCAGTACTTTTTTTTTTTTTTTTTTTTTTTTTTTTTTTTTTTTGGTATGTGGGTAGCTCCCTGGCTGGGAATCGAACCCAGGCCACAGCATTGAGAGCACCAGTGCCAAAGCCTTAAGCCACTACACCATCAGGGAATTCCGAGATTCAGTACTTTTGAATACTAGTGTGTTCTTACATTGGCTTGTCACTTCAGCTTATTCAGTCCCTTCCTGACCTCCTTTTCATTCACTGTGCCCATTAATTTTATCAGGTGGGCATCATTAAAAATACTCATAGTTAACCCTTCCCTGAGTCCCAACAGAAAGACACTCACTCTACTAGGTAGTTTTCACCATTACACAACTCTGAAGCTGGGAGTAGCCTCCTCCCAACCCATCTGTAGACAGTGTAATCTTTTCTTAAAACAAGTCTTGTCATGTCACCAATAACAGACCTCAATGAACTTCAAAACCTTGCGTGGGCTGCTCACCCCAACCCCCAGGGCATTTTCTACCAAGATCTTTAAATCTAACCTCAGGCCACATGGGCCTGTCATTTCTTTCAACCTATCACACTCCTTCCTGTCAGAGAATTTCTACACATAATTTTCCTTTTTCCTGGAAGGTTCCCTTTGTCCCATCTCTCCTTCCTATGCAACCTTTGGATTTCAATGCTATGAGCTGAATTATACTCCCCTCTCCCCACTCCCCAATTCCTATGTAGAAGTCCCAACCCCCAGTACCTCAGAATGTGACTACAGTTGGAGACAAGGACTTTAAAGAGGTAATTATGATAAAATGAGGCTATTAGGGTGTGCTGTAATCCAATTTCACTGATGTTCTTAGAAGAAGAGATTCGGACACCTGGAGAGACACCAGGGGTGCAGATGTACACAGGGAAGACTACATGAGGACACAGTGAGAAGGGGGCCATCTGCAGGCCAAGGAGCGAGGCCTCGGGAGAAACCAGACTTGCTGGCACTTGATCTTGGACAGCTTTCCCCCAGGACTGTGAGAAGGTGAATTTCTGTTGTTTAAGCCACTTAGCCTGTGGGATTTTGTTATGGCAGCTCCACCTGACTAATACAATTAAGAAGTCCTTCTCTCAGGGGAGCTCTTTCTCACCCCTCCCCCTTCAGCACTAATTGCTTTTCCTCCATCACACTTGATCACGATTGAATAAGAGTTTATATGGATGACTACATGGCTATTGTCTGCAACCCTTCCTCAGGATACAGACTTCAGGGGATTGAGAAAACATGGGCCTTTAAGTTCTCCACTGCATCTTCAGCATAGTGTTTGCTGGTCACACTGGGAGGCGTCCCATGGTGTGGAATGAAAGGCAGAAGTATTATTTTATTTCACTGACATTAAAAATGAGGAAATTGAGGCTTTGAAAGGTTCAACTGCCTAAAGGTCACAGAATAGCTAAGTGACACAGGGGGACTGGAACCCAAGCCCCTAAAGCTCTGGCATTTCGCTTCTCAACCCTCCGATTTTGAAATAACATCCATTCATTCTATCATGTGACAGCTTCTATCTAGGAACTGCAGAAGCAGCAATGACAAAAGAGGCAAAATTTCTGCCTTCATATGGAGAGGGACAGCAAATGAAGAAATAAATTATGTTGTATATTACAATGCGACAAACGCAATGGAGCCCCATGGGAACGTGGGATTGGGGAGTGTCAGATTCGTCATTTAAAGTCAGGAGGTTAGGTCTTTTTCAGTTTGTGCCAAACCTTGAAGGAGGTGAAGGAGGGAGCCCTGGGGATACTTGAGGACAAGTTTCTTGCGGAGGTAAAAGCAAGTTCCAGAGGCAGAAGTAAGCCTGGCAAATGACCTATGTGGTTGGAGTAAAAGTAAGGGAGTCCCAGGAGGGGGGTTCGGCAAGGTTCCCTAGCCTGGTGGTGCAGGGCATTTCTGGCCACGATAAAATTTTGGCTTTTACTCTGTGAGGGAGTCTGGAAGGTTTTGTACAAAGGAGCAATACATTTGAGTCTTACTGGGGCCTCCTGCCCTACGCAGAATCCAATCTAGAGCGCTTTGAATTCTTACTTTCTTTGGACCAGAGGCACTTCCAATATTTACTATCTTACGTCCAGAAACCCCGCAAATTGAATTTTGGGCTCTGACTCTACCTTTGGAGGTTCCAGGGAAACGTCTGTCAGGACAGTGCGAGGTTCATCCGGGTTGCCAGGGGAACCCACGCGGAGAGCGCTCCACAGGGCTTCCCGCGCGCTTCTGAAACTTCACGAGCATCAGCTGATCAGTTCTCCTCCAATCCCAGCTCGGGGGCGGGGCTCGATACACCGTTTCCACAGCAACGCCTTTGCCAGTCGGAGCTTAGGGCTTCGAATCGTGGGAGGCGCGCTAGGATGACGTCACGCAGCCTGCGGCGCTTGCATGACGTCAGATTTGGCTCTGTAGAGGGCTCTGTTGAGGAGGGTTCCGCAGACCCGCAGGTCTGAAAACGAGCACAAGCTCGGACACTGAGCGTGTGTCATCTCAGGTTGGCGCATGTCATGAGCGAGCACAACTGAGGTCTAGCCGTCGATCTTAAGAGAAATTTTTTGAGATGCTCCAGTTCCATTAGGTTTTCTCGTGCTTTCTCGAGGATACATGTCCGAGAATCAGTTCATTCCATGTGTCTGTCTGTCTCTTACCTCTCCTGGCGCTTTCCTTGTTTCATCCATAATGCCACCTACCAGTCTGAAAATGCCAGTTGAATTCCCAAGTTGCTGTTGCCAGCAAGCTCTCTCTATCAGACCATCTCCTTTCTAAACCGAGGCTCCTAACATCAGCAAGCAGACTTTCTAGCGCTAGTTGTAAAGGCCAGGTAACCAGATTCCCACCAAAGGCCGGAGTTCTCTAAGTACTGGAACTTACAAGGACTTGTGACTTTTGTTGGAACCACTGCTTGTGGTTCTCTACCTGCTTCCAGATTTCAAGCCAGGATCCAAACAGTCGACCTAGTTAAGTAAATGACCTCCAGGTAAATGAACTGTCCTGTTCTGAAACTTATGACACACCCACTGGAGCAGGGCACTATGCCGAACCCTGGGGATGCAGTGCTGATGACAGTTCCTGCCATCAGTGATAGCTCATTTCATTGATGAATTCAAGAAACATTTGTTGAACACCAACTGTGTGCTAGGCAGATTTAGATTATTACTGTGCATTGAAAGAATGACGTATGACCTAGAATCCAGCATGCGGCTAGGAGTCAGATTTGATTTGAAACTTTGGCCTTGCTCTTTACTTGCTGAGTGATCTTGAGTGAGTTGCGAACCTTCTCTGTGCCTCACTTCCATGATTTGTAAAAATGGGCATAATAATGTCTACCTCTTAAAGGTGACTGATATGAGAGTTCACCCTCAAGCTACAGTTTGAGGAGCTTTTTCTCCCCACGCCCTTACATTTCTTCCCATCTCAGTCGCTATTTTTCTCAGGCCTTGCTTGTACATAGAGAACGCTAGTGGGAAAACAGTCCCCCTGACCAGCACACAGCCTCAGAGGTCATCCACAGATTCTCCTTAAACTGTTTTAAAAACAGCTTTTGTCCAGACGTTGCCTTTGGTGCATCTGTTTGCTGAGGCCCAGTTATGTTTAAGCAGAGCCCTTCCACCTCATTCCCAAACAAGCTCCTCCGAAACCACCTTAATTTAAAAGGGAGGAAAAAAACCATCCCTTTATGCAAGCGCATGGTGACTTGAAGCTTAACATGTGCCGGGTGTTGGAGGGTGGCCTGTGGCATTGGGTCAGACCCTGGGTCATTGAGGAGGGACGAGGCCCTGTAAGGATTGGGGAGCGGGTGTCTGGCTCTCCTGTCACCACAAGGCCTGTGGTTTCTAACCCTGTCTGTGTCCATGTCCCACTAAACAACAGTGGGAGAGAAAACGGACGTACACACAGGCGGACACACACACACACCCAAACTCGCACAGCCTTTGGAGGAAGTGGAGCACCAGATGTTCTGGGTTTCCTGTTCGACGCTTCCACAGCTGGTCGAGCCTGTGGTTGTGGTTTGTCTGTGTCGGGCTCATGTGAGAGACAAAAGCTGGGCTGACGGGAAACCTCCCCTCGCAGCCCCCCTTCCTCGGCTCTAACTGATCAGCCATACGGAAACCTGGCAGGTCAGACATTTCCTGAAACACCCAGAGCTTGGATTCTCTCGGGAGGAGGCTGAGTCCCTCAGTTCCTGAGAAGCAGCCCCTGGGCTGAGGGCCCTCATAGACCCTGGGGAGGATAGAAATCTTTTCAAAAACACTATTAAAATGAATCTGCAATTCTTGCAGCCGAGGCCCGATTGTCAGTCACTCACACATTGCCTGCTATGGAGTAGTCTGTCAACAGCACGCAACACATGACTAGGCTGAGAGACGCACTGTTTTAAATGGGACAGAAAACAACAATCCTGTCCCATTTCAAACGGTACCTATGGTCAGCCCACAGACACCTTGAATTTAGCCCAGGGAGACGAAGCTGACCATGTGTACCATTTGAAACAGGACAGGACCGTTGTTTTCTGTCCCATTTAAAATGGGATGTCTGGTCGGCCTCCACATGAAAGAATGAATGAGAAACAGGGAGCTGCATGTTTGGGGGTGGGACCTAAAAAGCCTGGCCGGCCACCACTTCTCAGAAGTGCCTTTGGATTCAGACAGACACGGGTTTGAAGTGGCACTGAGCTGCGGCTTTGCCGCTCGTCGTCTAACCTCTCCGGGCCCAGCTTCCCCATCTGTAAAATGGAGACAGTCACATCTATTTCACAAAGTTGTGAGGGCCCGACGAGGCACGTAGACCTGCTTGATGTGGAGTCTTGCCCATAATGACTGCTCAGGAAATGCTGGTTCCCTTTTCTCCTTGCAACACTGAAGGGGTGTGTGTGTGTGTGTGTGTGTGTGTGTGTGTGTGTGTGTTTAAGGAGATGCATTTAAAAAGCAAACAGGATAAAACAACAACCAAATCATCAATCCCAGGATAACTGCCAGGGAGGGCTGTGCAATAAGAGAGTTTGTGTCGGTGCCCGCTGTGGGAGGATACTGGGAGAAAGCCTGGGGCCATCCTGGGGTCTTGAGGCTCTGGGAGACAGCACCCAGTGTCTCCCTATGGGTGTGGAGTAGGGTTAGTGTCTTGGGGTTGGAGGGGAGGACTGGCAGAGTGCTCCTTCACCCCTTAGCTCAGGAGCGATAGTAATAATTATGGCTACTGTTCAGTTTGCCTTTGGGCCTAGGCAACAGGGACCCCTGCCCTGACCCCCCCCCCGCCTTCAACAGGCTCCCCTGAAGCCCCCCCCCCCAGCTGCATCCCTTCCTATGAGATGAGGCATCCAGAGCTAAATATGGGCATTAAGATCATCTGAAGTCTGACCAACTAGGTTCAAACGTTGGCTGTGACACTTAGGCACCTCTCTGTGCCTCTATTTCCTCATTTATAAAGTGGGTAAAACAATAACCACATCACAGGGTAGTTGTGATGATTAAATGAGTTAAGGTATATAAAGCACTTAAAACAGCTACTGGTCTATGGTAAGGGATTGATAAGTAAATGTTCACTGTTATATGCAAAATGCATTTGATTCTTCTAAGAACCTAAGTACAGGTAGGTTCTGGTCTTAGTCCCATTTCGCAGATGACAAAACTGAAGTGCAAAGAGATGCAGTAACTTCTGTAAGTTCCCGCAGTTACTAAGTACTGAGGTTGAGACTTTGCTCCAGTGCTTTCTGATTCTTTTGTGTGTGCGAGGTTGTAACCTCCTCCCCCAGCTGCATTTCTTTTCTCGTTCTGGGGGTCCTCCCCATGGTGCTCAGCCCCTTCCTGCAGTCCAGGACCTTACCTGCTGCAGCCTCCAGCTGGATTTGCACTTTCAGGTCAAGGTCTTGACTAATGTACTTTGCAGTGACTTCTTACAAGCAATCGTTTTTAGGTGGGAATAACCCAAATTAATTCATGAGAAGGTTTCAGGTGTTTTTAGGACTATTGTATTGTAACCCAAAGACATGGCTCTTTGGGGAGAATCTGACAAAGAGCAGTGTGGCCAGGGACGCATGCTGTGGTTGTTTTAGTTGGGGAGGGGGTGCTTGGCTGCAGCCCTCCAATCCCTCCACTCTGGGGGTGACTTTGTCTGATAGAGGAGGTGGCATGGTGGGGTCCAAAGGTCCTCAAACCTAGTATAGCAGTTGCCCAAGGAGCTTTAAAATGCAGATTCCCAGACCCCATCTCAGAGTCTGTGAACTGCATTTTGAGAACTACTGGTATTGTGCCAAGAAACACAAGACCTAAGTTCAAGTTCTTCTGTGAGCTGTGACTTTGGCAGGACGTTAAATCCTCCTGCGCCTCAGCGCACTCATCTTTAAAGTAGAAATGGAGCCTGTCTTGCTCGCATCATGGAGGATCACCAGTGGCAGTGCTTCATGCCCCATTCCATGCCTTGGAATGCGAGCGAGGACCATCTTTATGGTGGTGTTCCACCAAGTGCTATAGAAAAATTCAAAGGAAGGTATAGCCCAGGCCCAGGCCTCTGAGAAGTTCCTTAAATCGCTGGTGAGATGAGGAACCACGGGGCCCCTGAGTGTCAGCACATAGCACTCATGTGGATGAAAGCTGGTGGCCAGAGAGGGAGGGGGTGTTGCTTTTCACTGCCTGCATGCTGATCTCTCTCAGCAAACCAGAGTGTGCTAGCAGCATCCATCAGTCAGGGCATGCCAGGTAATGCTGCAGTAACAATCAACCCTGGGTCTCAGTGGGTGAACACGACCAAAATTTATTTCTTGCTCATGCTGTATGTGCTAGCTGGTTGGCAGGCAGTTCTGCTGCACAGACTCACTCAGGCACCCAGGCAGAGAGAAGATCCGTCTGTAGCCACACCATTTGGAATGCCTCCATAGTCACAGCGGCCAGGGATGGAGACTAGAGAATCGGCTTCTTACTGCCGCAGCCTGGCCAGCACACACACTACTTCCTCTCAATTCAATTGGCCAAAACTGGTCACATGGCATAACTGGGACACGTAGGGAAGCAAAGTGCATATTTGGTGGCCTTATTGACTCTTGGTCCAGATGTCCCGCCTGGACCCCTTCTCTGTGCGGTGGCTCCTGCACTCTACAATCTGGGGCGCTCAGCTTTCCCATCTGGTGGAGTGCAGTTTTCTTTGTCTGAGAATGTGTGTTTTCCCCCCCTTTTCTTCATTTTTGCCTATCCTCAGAACATGGGAAGAAAAGCAGTCTTCCCGAAGCAGCCAGGAGTCGCACCCAGGCCCCCTAGGATGGAAAGGAGCCGTAGGAGCCGTTTCCCAGCAGGCCAGGACGAGCCCCAGGAACTCCCAGCCTCCTGTGGGCACGGGGTGGGAGGCTGACTCGGCCTAGAGGTGGCGGCCCGGCCTCCGACTCCGCTCTCAGTCCTACGGCTCCGCGCCGAGCGTCGCCGAGAGCAAACCCGATGTCTTCACAAATGGAGGACACTGGACTGGAAGCCGGCAATCTGGGGCAGCAGTTTTTCTGGAGCACACAGCTTGGGACTTAGCCTAAAGAGGTCTTTCGTTCCTCGAGTGTCGGTGAATACATGGCGCTTGTTTGTTTG
>PVJL010000813.1:129422-177262 GCA_004026885.1 Lyroderma lyra
GGGGCCGGGGCGGGGCTTCTCCTGGACCGCTGCTGCGTATTGGCTGGGCTGCCTCGGTGGTGGGGTCGGCCTCGGTGGGGGCCGTGGCCCCTTGGGAGTTTGGGGTGGGAGGAAACCCTGGAAGATTCCTTCCTCAGATCTATTCTAGGCAGCTTTGCACTTAAGAGAGTGGAGTTCCTGTTGTTGCTGTCTGACTAGCCTCGACGTCCCCTCTTTTGGTAACATCGAACGTGTCTTTTCTCGGGAGAACCTGTTTCATTGGTTCGTGCTTTGACCTGTCATGATTTTCATGCACCCACCGGTTTTACCACCTGGGACTTGTTGGAGAAGTGGAGGGAGGGAGGGAGGGAGGAAAGGAGGCAGGCAGGCAGGCCTCCGGTGGGGGTGGGAGGAACAGTGTCCTCCCCAGCTGGTGCGGGTGGTAGCTCCCCTGCGCCCTGCACTCCGGCCGCATCAGCATTGACCTTCGTCCAACGAGGGCCCCTTGCCGAGCAGTGACTCTGACAAAAGCGAACAGGGCGGCCCAGCAGAGCTCTGCCCGGCGCTCCTCTGAGAAGGAGCTGAAACAAACTTGACACGGACCCATTGTCCCTTTCTGTCTCTGGGCTCTGGGGGAGGGTGGGCTCCACTTGGGGTGAGGAAGGGGAAAGCCTACCTGGGGCCTAGAGCTCAAGTCAGCCAAGGGGTCCTGGCTGAGGGCTCGGAGGCTTCTGGCCTGCACCTCCCTCCCCACCCCCAACCCCAGATTGCTTAGGGACACACCTTGGACAACACCTCAGCTCCTACACTGCCAACTTCGTCACAAGTGGAGTTGAGAAATAATACTGACAATAGCAGCTGCTGCTGCTTCTTTCCCGTGAGACCATCTGAGTGCGTGCCCCCTGACTGGCTCTATGAGCACGAGCTCATTTAGTTTTTACCATCTGGGAGGTAAGGTCTCTGATCACCATCATTACGCAGATGAGAAAGCCGATGCTCTCAGAGAGGTTAAGTAACTTGCCCGGGTCACACAGCTCAGAGGGGTATTGCTGGGTCCCAGACTCAGGGCAGTTCTTCCATGTCTGTCCTGAATGTGAAGCGAGAAAACGGCACATGTCTTTCTCACCTGGTGGCATGGAGTTCATGAAAAGCAGCCCCAAACAAGGGGAACCATCCCAGGCATGCCGAACGTCACATGCCTGCTGACTGCCATGGGCTGGTTCAACTCATGGCCCTGCAGCAGGGGCTGGGCACTCAGGCCGTTGCTGACTGTGAGCATCACTGCAAACGGGGCAGGAGCACTGTTCCAGGGGGCTCCCACGTGCAACCCTCATGTGACCCCCTGGCCCCACAGAGAGGGACTGTAGAGCCAACCAGACAGCCTCAGCCCCTTGGGTCTCTGAGCAGGAGTGGTTCGCTGCGGTGCGTCCACTCCGGTCACGCTCAGTCCTGGTCTCCTGACCCCCCATTGGCATCACGCCCTTCCCCGCCATAGTCCTCGTCTCCAGAGACTGCCCCCAGGAAAGACCCCCTTTGGCTGAGATTTTAGCTGGGTTTCAGGGGTCCTGGCTCAGTCTGACTGGTGGACTGGCGGGGGGAGGGGGGTCATACGTCATAGGGAGAGGCCTCAGCTGCGGAGGGAGGGGAGGGGTGAGGGAGGAGGGGATGGGTGTGAGGAGGCGAAGTGGTCATGGCTGCAATGTGGACAGAGGGAACTGGGGAGGCCGGTGAGTGTAACGGAAAAGATGGCACAGAAGGGGGCTCTGGGGCTGGAAAGTGGGATGGGGGAGTATGCCCCCAGGGCTGGGGACAGGAGAAGCACCAGAGTAAGCAGAGCAAAGACAGCGAGAGCAGAGGGGTGCCATACCCAGTCCCTGAGCCTCAGCGACCAGGGCTGTCAGGTGACGGGGCCTCAGGAGTCCCAGGGCAGGAGGGCGGAGCTGCCCCAGTTTGGGGATGAGTGTCTGCTTTTCGGTGGCAGCGGTGCCACTGTCTGGGTGTGTCTGGGACTGGCAGGAAGCTGGGCAGGGCCAGGGCCTGCTGGCACTAGGCTTCGATGCCTGTGGGGTACAGAGAGCAGCTACAGGTCGCTCAGCCCATGGGCCCTCCAGAAGCTGTTTTAGCAGCTGGATGGCTGAGGTGTCCCAGTAATGACGATATTTAAGCTCCTCCATTTACCAGGCATTTATAATCGGTGTGACTGGCATAGCCCTTAGCATGCATGATGTCATTTAACCTGCCATCCAACCTTCCAGGAAGGGAGGTGCTACCCCTACAGATAGGGAAACTGAAGCTCAGAGTTCAGTCTCCTATGCAGTAACAAGTGGTGAAATCAGGATTTGGACCTGGATCATTCCTCTCAGCCGTGAGCAGGGAGAGGAGCGGGATGTGAGGCCTGGGCTACAGTTGCTGGGGACAGTGGAAAGCCAGGGGCCCGCACACTTCACCTCCGTCAGCAGCTCCCCCTGCAGTGAGGCCCTGGGCCCTTTGCCGGCCAGCCTCTCTTGGTTGAGCAGGAGGTTCTCCTCCTGCTGCTCCTCCGTGTGGGTCACCAAGGGCACAGGGCACAGAGCCGCCAGGAGCAGGCGAGGCAGGGTGAGTGACGTGCGGGCTGGTGTGAGTCAGTGTGCACACGTGCGGAGGCCTGCATGTACGCTGTGAGCACGTGTCAGCGTGTGGTGTGAGGGGAGCGTGAGTGCTGGGGTGAGCATCCCGCTCCAAGGAGCCAGCGGCCTCTCTCCTTTGCAGCCAGGCCAACCAGGAGACAAGCCCCTTGCAGAGTTGGGCTGTGACAGGAAGTCACCGACCCTTGGTGCACGTGGCAGGCCTCCCCTTTTCGGGACAGAATGCTGCGGTCTCCGCAGAAAAACGGGAACCTGGGAGGGAGTGGAGAGAGGCAGCGACATGGGCGTGGAGGACTGAAGAGGGGTGGGGTGGCTCTGACTTGGCCCACCGTCGGCCTGGCATCTCATTGCTTTTTCACCTCCTGAGTTCCTCTGTGTGGGCCGGTCTGCCAACGCAGAGCCCCGGTGCCCCGGCCCTGGGATGTGACCTCCTGAGCTCTGTCAGTAGAACCCTGCCCATCTCTGAAGACATAGCTTACACTTGACTTCTGAGAAGCTGTCCTACCCATGGTACAGAGCTTTCTCCCTCATGGTCCAAGAACTACCCTCGGGAGTCTCAGTTCTTTGGTCCTTCCACAGCATCTGGTCAGTATCCTGTGGCCAAGGCTGGGCTCACAGATGACACCACTACTAACAACAAAAACCATGTATGTTGAGGGGGTGGTGATGGGAGAGAGGAGATGTGGGAGGCACCCCTGCCCTGTCCCCAGCAAAGCCTCATTTCCATTTTTCTTGTAATACCATTTGTTAGCATTAAAGACAGGGACTTTGGAGTGAGACTAACTTGGATTCAAGGTCACACTGTTGCTTCCTTTCTGCCACCATAATCCCACACTTGGAAATTTGAGAATTTGACTGAAGACAGTAATCTCAAAAACACAAAAGACTTTTCCACATGAAGATGTTCACAACTGTGTTATTTATAATAGTGAAGAATTTTATGCTAACATGGAAGAATGGCTAAACGAATAATGGTATTACCTAGTGCATAAATATTCGGTAGACATTTTAAAAGGTGTAACCCTGTTATGACTTTGTGGTCACAGAAAAGTTTTGTAATAATGTAAAATGTTTATAGCTATTAAACAACAATCTTACGTCCAAAATATCTGTATAGGGGAAATAGCAAAATGTTCATGGTTAACAATACCATGGGTGACTTCAAATTTCTCCCTTCTGCTTTTTTTATAACAAGCATGAATACTTACATCAAGATGAACTATACTTTAAAAGCATCTTTTTTTCTGGAGAGTCATCTATTTTTTTTGTAAGACAATACCAATTAGGAAAAAAAGAAAAACATGTTAACATTTCATGTATTTCCTTCCAGTCCTTTCTCCACGCATAGTCACACATCTATAAATAGATACTTGGTTGACTAGGGAAGAAAAAGCCCAAGGAATTTTGGAGGCGTTCTCTCTGGACTTGGAGGTCCCAGTTCCCTGGAAGTTTCCTGCGGCTGTGGGAAGAGTTAGGCTGCTGGCCCAGGCCCTCTGGGGTGAGAGCTGCTCCCTGCTGGGACTTGGGCCAGCGGGAGCCCACCACCCTCAACCCAGGAGCGGCCCCTTGGACCAGCTTGCTGGGGGGCTGTCCCCAGGCCTACGTCAGGCCCTCCTCTATACCTTTCTAGGGATCTCTAAGCAACCAGTTTGCTACTTAGTCCTGACCTCCCCGAAGTCTGAAGTTCCAACCAGTGGAAGATTTTCTCCTTTCAAGTGGTTTTGGCAGTTGTTGGCCACGGATCGGGGGTTTCCAGCTCTGTGCCATGGGCTGGCCAATCAACAGCAGGTTCAGCGGGGCCAGGGCCTGCTGGGTCCTGCCCTGCCTCACCCTGCTCAGGTGGGGACATTTGCCCCATAGCTCTACTAAGGCCACTGCCCTGGTCCCCTGGAAATCTGCTAGCAGGATTTCGGTGGCCCTACAGGGCTGTTGACTCATTTAGCCCTGCAGACCAGGGCCAGCTCACCCCTCCCAGGCCTGGGACCAGCTCCTCACCCTTGATCTAGGGGATAGCACTCTTCCTAGAAAATGCCATGCACTCTGGGACGGTGGGGAATGAGGGAGGAGGGGGGTGAGGAAGCCCTGCTTCTGCACAGACTACCCTCCACATAGGATTCCCTCTCCCTGCCCCCACCCCAGCCCATCCTGTGGCCACATTTGCCCATGAATAAGATCCTGTGATTCAGAACTGTCTCTGTTCCCCCAACACTCCTCCCCCACCCCTCCTCCTTCTCCTGGGCCCCCCACCCCCAGACTCTCAGCAGCTTTCTGATAACCACAGCTGTGTTTCTGTCTTGGTCAGAGGTGAACATGAATCAGGCGTCACCGGGTTCTGCCCCGAGTCGACTTTCCTTTGCAGTGGCCTGTTTCCACTTAGAAGGCAAAACAGGTCAGGCTGGCCAAGCCCTGCTCGTTGGGTCAGCGTGAGGACAGAGTGGGGAAGCTGGGCTGGGGACCGGGGCAGGAGTGGGAGGGCGGGACAAGGCACCCAGGAACTGCTGCCTGCACTGGCCAGTACAGTGCCAGGCCCACGGGAGGCACTTCAGGGCACAGGTGCTCCTCCCCAGGCCCCAAGGCGGGGTGGCACAGGGTATGGTCGCATTTTCATATTCGATTCCACTCTCCAAAAAGCATCTGCTGAGCACCCACTGGGTGCAGAATATGTTCTTCGTTTCCAAAGGACATCACTGTCACCTGGTCGCTCACCCCGCAGCCCAGACTTGGAGTGTTGCCATCTCTCCCGCCTTAGGACCTCTGCCCTGCCCGGGCAGAGCTCTGTGGACTCCGCCTTGGGTCTAGGCCTGGCGTGTTGGAATTTAAGTGCCCTTCTTAGCAACACTTCTGTCAATCCCTTAGACATTTCTTGTAGATTGAGTTTGTACCTTTAACATCATTGTTAAATAATATGCAATGACAAATTGCACAAAGGGGCCTCAGATACACACCAAGGTGGCCTGGGATCGATGGCCGAACCCACAAGGTGGCTGCTTGCCCAGGGGAAGGCATTGGCCTGGAGGGGAAGTGGAGGAGGCCCGAACCACCCTCCATGGTGGTCAGACTGTTCCAATTTCAGTCACAGAAAGCCTAGGCTTCGAGTTGCAAGGCTGGTGAATCAGTCAGAGTGTGCTTTGCCGGGAGCTCAGTTTTCTGAGTTCCCTGGGGCCTCCCCAAGTTCAGGCCTTGGCCCTCTGTCCTGTGTACCTCCTCCCTGCTTTGCTCTTTCCTCCACCTAAATCATCAGGTCAGTCACAGACACAACAGTCCTTCCCTCCTGAAGAACATCACTTGGATGCAGAAATATTATGTAATATGCGATGCATCATGTAATTCTCCGATAGTCCCTGAAGTTAGCTGCTGTCCTTATTTTGCTTTAATTCAGGATCCAACCAAGAGTTTCACGTGATGTCCAGTCACGTGTCCCTCTTATCTTCCTAATCCTTTCGGCAGCACCTGAACTTGCCCACCAGAGCCCTAAACCCACTTGGGGGGCTGCTTCTGTCCTGAGGTGCTTTGCCTCCTGCTGGCAGGTTCTCAGAGGGCAGGGCTGAGCCTGTCTTGGCTTTGGTTGGTGTCCCACTGCCCCAGACTTCCTGGCATATGGAAGGCATCCAATTAATATACTTTTAAGTTGGATCAAGGAGACGACATGATTCTATGTGCTCCTAACTATCCTTCCCTTTCACGAGGAAATCTGTTGCCCTGTAAACAGGGCTCAGGTGAGGAAGTGCTTGGAATGCTTTACCTCCATCAAAACCTAGAAAGCATTGACCATGCAAATGGCAAGGACAGCCTGGTGTGTTGTGTCCGTCTGAGACATGATACTCTCTTACAGCACGGAGGGAGGCAAAGGGACACCCAGGCAGGGGCATGGGAGGAAGGGCAGGGTCATCACTGAGCATCTTTCTGAGTCTCAGCCTGGGTCATGTCACCATCCCTTTGCACCCAAGTTCATGAATTCCCAGGAGGCCTGGGTATTTCTGGGTAAGTGAGAATGCGAAGCGAGGACACAGCAAATGCCCCCTGGATTATCAGCTCACAGGGCCATTCCTTCTGGAAGGCCTTGTCACTGGCAGGGATTTACACGCTAGCTGGAATAACAATGGCCCCGACTAGGTCTTTGGAGGGGCAGGAAGGCCCAGCAGCCTTGCGAGACGGAGAGGTCATTCAGAGTCACCAATATTTATTGACACAGCCATGACTGTTCCTGGGACAGCTGTGAATCAGAGGAACTGCCGGGAATAGCACTCAAAGGCCAGACTCACACTGTCTGACCAGCCGACTGCCTGTGTCCCTCCGCCCCCAGCAGGCGCGGGCACTGAGGATATGGGGTGAACACAACAGGGCACCTGCTTTTATAGCTTACTGCACTGTGCTGGAGATGAACGTCATTCATTCCTTCCCTTGTTCAACATACAAGCATATCGGACGCCTACAATATGCCAGGCCAAGTTCTAAGCAGTGAATTTGGTTAGTCAGTCTACATTTTTTGAGCATCTACTGTGTGCTAGGCTTTGTCTAGATACTGGGTTCCAGTTATTTGTCCTTTTTTAAATGCCTACTGTGTATATGCCAGGCATGGTGGCAGAATGCTTGCCCAACGCAACCCAAGGCAGAAAAGTAAAACCGAGAAACCCGCCCTGCCCTCAGGTCCTGGGGTGCTTCCCCGGGCTGGGGGAGAGCGGTTTTCCCTCAGTCCCACAGGGATCCGTGCTCCCCAAGGTCAGCTCGGAGGAGGATAGTGCCTCAAGTGGGCAAGAGTGGGCTGGGTGTCCAGGCCTGGCTACTCACAGGCCATTCCGCCAGGCTGATTGTGGCTCTCACCCACTCTGCCCCCTCCTCCCTCATCAGAGTGGCCCCCGTTGCTGGGAGACACCATGCAAAACAGTGCTGGCCATTCTGCAGACCTGGCGTCACCCCCAGCCCCGAGGGCCGAGGGCCGGTGCGAGGAGCCCAGTCCCCTAATTAGAACCGGCAGGCTTGGCCCACGCCCACCCCAGGCCTGAACTGACTTCAGTGGCCGTAAAACTTGCAAAATCTTCCTGTGTGCTCTCCAGGGATGCAGCCTGCAGGACCTGGGAGGCGAGTCACTTCCCCTTATTGTGGGCAGGCCGGGCAGGTGTGGCTGCAGCTACGGGGCTCCCGGCTGGCGCACTAGCTCCCCCCTCCTGGGGCCTGGCATGCTGTGGGCACTTCGGAGGGACTGCTGAATGAATGAGCCCCTCTGGGCAGAGGCCTCTCTCCAGCATCTCCCTGTTTCCTGCTGGCCCAGTCTGCCCCAGCCCACTCCCCATCCTGCAAGGCCCAGCCTGGGGGCACGCACGTCCCAGGCGGCTCCCGGGCTGCTTCTCAGGGCTGCCGGGCATCTGTGCAGACAGGCAGGCCAGATTGCCGTTATTTGACCCGTCTGCCCAGGGTTTTCTCTAAGGTAGGGACTGAGCTCTGTCTCTCTCCGCATCTCAGCACCCACCCTGGGGCTTGGCACAGGGCAGGCTTCAGCAGCACTCAGCCGTTGGTGTCAGAACTCCTCCTGGGTCACCCGGATCCAGCAGAAAGGTGCTCAGCCCTCTCCTCCAGGGGCCCGGATGCCAGACGCCTTCCCGCTGCCTCCCCCAGAGGCTGGCGTGGCCTGGCCGCCGCTGTCTCCTGCCAGGTGGAGCAGGCTGGGCACAGCTCCTACTCCAACCTCTGTTCAAGCCCGGCCGAGGTTCCCCCTTAGAGAAGGTCTCTATGGCTGGGCTGGCTGAGGACCCCACTTGAAATCTCTGACTAATGCCAGCTGTCCGCCCTCTAGTCCCCAGGTTCAAGGAAGCAGCTGGCACTAAACTGCCCTCACGCCCTTCCCGCCAGGTTCTCCTCAGTTCTGCCTGGGTGGGAGGTGACCAGGACCCAGGCTGGCTCGGTACCCTGAGCTCTCCAGGTTCCCCTTTGGCACCCCCAAAGCCCGCGTCAGTTTGCCGAGAGCCACGGTCCCAGCCCTAGCTACTGCGTGCGGTGGCTTTCACCAGGGCCTCCCGCTGCGGGGCGGCCGAGCTGCCAGCCTGGCAGCTGGCAAAACATGGCGCTGCCTGCTTGAGGCACCGAACAGCGAACAAGGACAGTGTCCAAAGGCAGCCTGAGAATCGGTGTGACGGCGGGGGGCTCCAGGGGCGCAGGTCTGAGAGGGTCTGCGTCAGCTTGTCCCTGGGGCAGGGCGGGGCAGGCGTCCCCGCCCCTCGGTGTAGGGGGTCCTGGCTGGTCCTCTGCCACCTCGTCCGCGGGCAGGCAACCCAGCTTTTGCTGCTTACGCAGTTTTAGCTACTCATTTGTGAGGGGCCCCTCAGGGTGCTGGATGGAGGAGGAGCAGCTCCCCAGGGCGGGAGGGAGTGGGAGGGATGCGAGTCCAGGCGTTGGCTGCCCTGGGATCAGCTGCGAATGGGGAGACCGGCCTCCCCCCGCCTTTGTGGGTGGGCCCCTACGGTGTGTTCAGGGAATGAGGTCTTCGGTGGGCCACGTCCCGGGCAAAGAGGAGGGGTGAAGGGCAGGAAGCGTTGTCAGGGCTGAGGCTGCAGCTATGTCCCCCGCCCAGCCTCTTCCCGGCATTCCCTGACTGGCTCCCGGCCCCTCTGTGGTCCTGACGGAGCCTGGGGACAGCTATGCCCCCCGCCCCCGCCCCGGCCACCTGCCTCCTGGTCTCAAACGTTCCCGTGTGACTCAGGAGGGTGGAGAAGCAGCCTGGAAGCTTCTCAGCATCCTCTTCCATAACCTCCCCGGCTGCCGGCCAGAATTCCCCACATTTTCTGTGGGACCCGGATGGCCTGCTGGGTTCCTCGGTCCTGCAGAGCATATGGGACTTGAACCCTGCTTCCACTCAGGAAAAACCTGGCTTGTCCAAGGGTGTGGCTGGCTGGCCTTGGCCGGGGGGGCCGGGTGCCAGCTGAGCAGCCGCCCCGGTGCCCGGGCTCGTGCACCCCGTGGGCCGCCGGCTGCCCGACCTCGCTGATGGGACGGACTGAAGTGTCCTTTTCGATCTCTGCAGCTGCTGTGTCACCGAGGCCTGGACGGAGGACTCGGGCTCTGGAACCCATCCCAGGGGACAAGTCTGCAGTGACCTGGAGACAGCCCCTGACCCCCAGCCCTGTAGGACCTGTCCCTCCGGGAGGAAAGAAACAGCGGGGGTCCTCCCCAAGCCTGGTGACGAAGCCTTCAGTCCAGTTTGGCAGGAGTCAGGGTGGCCCTGGGCTTTCGTGGAGTGGCCCTGAGGATGGCAGGAGGTGGCCT
Organism: Lyroderma lyra; assembly: GCA_004026885.1. Taxonomy (NCBI): domain Eukaryota; kingdom Metazoa; phylum Chordata; class Mammalia; order Chiroptera; family Megadermatidae; genus Lyroderma; species Lyroderma lyra. The sequence continues at coordinate 139,283 of PVJL010000813.1, forward strand.
GGCAGCAGGCCTCGGCACCCACCATTGCCAGATGCTCTCGGGTGCCACTGTCCTCTTCTTCCTCCTCCTGGGGGTTGCTGCGGCCATCCCAGGACAGGTCCAGCGGGGCCCAGCCCCTTGTCAGCAAACACCGTCACTGGGGCTCCCCCAGCCAAGCACAGGCCGCCAGGATTCTGCCGAGCGCGAGTCAAGCCCGCAGGTGCTCGCTCAGGGCAGGGTGACTGTCGGCATCTACCGTCCTCTCCGCTCGTAAACCATGTCCTCTTTCTCCTTTCCTTAACCTTAAGCTCTTCGCTGGGTCTGGAATTTTTTTCCAAGACTCCATAGGAGGGTCTGAGAGCGCGTCAAAGCATCCGAGTTCTGTCCCTCTGTCCAGAGGACGCTTCTCCCTGGCTTTACCTTCCTGTGACTTCCTGGAGAGTGGGGACACTGCCGTGCCAGGGCACGGTGTCCCTTGGGCTTTCACCAGCCACTGGGCCTCTGCTCCTTCACCCCGGAGAAGGTCCTCGGTCCATCTGTCACTAGACTGTGGGCTCCATTTGCATATGTCGAAGGTCAGGGGCAGCATTCTGAAAGGGTTGGATGGTTCTTGTAGGCAGGTCTGAGTACTCTGCCACTTAGTACGAGTTCGGCCTTGAAGGTGGAAACGTTAGGGCAGATACGAGGCAAATCCTGGAGGGGACGTGTAGACAGAATCACGGCTGCTCCATGATGTCTGTGTCCCAATTCCCAGAACCTACGACCCGGCATGGCAAAAGGGAATTTACAGATGGGACCAAGTTAAGGACCTTGAGATGGGGAGACGCCCTGGTTTATCTAGGTGGGCCCAACGTCATCCCAAGGGTCCTTACAAGAGAGAGAGGGGACAGGAGCATCAGAAAGGGAGAGGAGTTATGGACTGAATGTTTCAGTCCCCCACCATCCATGTATTGAAGTCCATGTAACCCCCCCACCCCAAATACCTTCAGTTTGGTTACACTTGGGGATAGAGCCTACAGTATCGTGATTTGTTAGAAACATGTATTTGGCCACTCAGAAGACCAAAATATATTTCTCATATTTGATCTTCTACAATTTCTGTCTCACTGCTCCCAGAACTTTTGGCATTTCCGGAGGTGTTGAGAGTGAAGCAAGGTGTCTTGTGTCTTTTGTTATGTTTAATGCGGTGCTTATGGATGGGGGTTGGTTGCCAAGGGAACCGACCATGTGATCAGAGGGCTGGACCTCTCAGTCCCACCCCTGACCTCCGGGGGCTGGAGATTGATCAATCACCAATGGCCAGGGATTTAATCACCCATGCCTGTGAGGCCTCCAAAAAACCGAGGAAGACTGGGAGGTGGGGGTGGTTGGAGAGCTTCCCCGATGGCGAACACGTGGAGACGCAGCAAAGCCAAGAAGCCCCTCGCCCCTTGCCACACGCCCTGCCCTGTGCATCTGCCATCCGGCTGTTCCTGAGTCACACCCTCTTGCAATAAAGCGGAGATCTAGTAAGCAATGTGTGTCTCCGAGCTCTGTGGGCCATTCGAACAAATTAACCCAACCCAAGGCGGGGTCGTGGTCAGTCAGAAGTACCGGTGACAACTTGGATTTGCAATTAGCCTTCTGAGTTGGAGGGTGGGGGGTCCAATCGGCAGCCAGCTGGTCAGAAGCACAGGTGACCCGGGCTTGTGCCCGGCATCCGAAGTGTGTGTGTGGGTGTGAGGTGGGGCAGTCCTGCAGGACTGGACGCCTAACCAGTGGGAGCTAATGCTGTCTCCGTGAAGACAGTGTGAAACTTGGGTTGAAGTCTCAGACACCATGCTGCTGTCTGAAAATTGTTTGTGGGTGTGGGAGAACCCCCACCTCCACTGTGGAGCTGGGCCCTGAAACCCAGTTTAGAGGTCGTGGGGTGGGGCCCTGCCCCCGTGTCCTCCCGCTGTGCGCCTGGGAGAGGCCGTGCGGAGATGACGCCGTCTCCAGGAGGGTTTTTACCGGAAGCTGAATCCACCAGCACCGGCTCTTGGACTTCCCGGCCTCCAGAACTGTGAGAGATACATGGCTGGTGTTTCAGTCACCCAGCCAATGGGGTTTTGCGTGTCAGTGAAGTGGAGGAAGGGGCCCCGAGCCAAGTCATGAAGGCAGACTCCAGAAGACGGAGCGGGCGAGGGAAGAGGCTCTTTCTTAGAGCCTCCGGAAGGGGTGCAGCGCTGACGCCTCGATTTCAGGGCCTCTGGGCTCCAGGCCTGCGAGCTGATAAACTTGTGCTGTGTTAGGCTGTTGTGTGGCAGTTGGTTACAGCAGCCGTGGGTCGCTAACACAGGAGCCATCCGGGTGTGCCTGCCCTGTCTGACCTCCTTCCCCTCCCTCTGGGGACAATTCCTGGACTTGTGTCCGGGACCCTCCCCTCGCTGGAGTTGCTCCTTGCCCCCAGCCCCCAGCCCCCAGCCCCCTAGCCCTGGGGTAGGGCAGGTGACCAGAAAATGAAAACAGAACAGTGCATCTCCTGGGTTGCAGGGCGATGGCCTGGAGTCAACAAGGCCTCATTCTAGGACTTTTGCTAAAACCGTGGGGAAGAGAAAGTCACTCTTTCCACTGAGGTGGCTGAGGATGAACGTAAGCCTGGAGCGGCTGGCGGCCATCTGCTCGCTGCAGGGTGACGACCTGCCTGGAGACGGAGCCCACACAGCAAACCGGGAGCCCGCAGAGAGGGGTCCCAGGTGCCTCCGGCCCACCCTGAGCAACCTCCGCCTGGACTTTCTGACACATGCATCACTAGCGGCCTTTCTTAGTTTTCAGGGGTTGCCATAACAAAGGGCCTCAGACTGGCTGGATTGAAACAACAGAACTTGATTCTCTCACAGTTCAGGTGGTCAGTACGTCTGAAATCAGGGTGTCTCAGGGCCATACTCTCTCTGGCTCCAGGGGACCACCCATCCTGGCCCCTTCTAGCTTCCTGTGTCTCCAGGTTCCTTGGCTCGTGGTGGCGTCGCGCCCATCGCCTCCTCCACCTTCACACAATCGCCTCTGTGGTCTCGTGTGTGTCCTCTCCTCTAAGGTCACCAGTTATAGATGAGAACCCGCCCGACATCCCGGATGACCTCATCTTGAGACCCTTGACCCAGTACATTAGGGTGTGTTCTGAGCTTCCAAGTGGATAGGAATTTGGGGGGATACCGTTCAACACAGTACAAAGCCCTCATGGACTGGTTGTGTCCCCTGCACAAAGGTCACTTCCCTCCAGGGTGGCCGGCTCTGTCCGGCTCTCCGTCATTCTGGGCGTGGGTTATTGCTCCCACTGGCTTCAGCCAAAAAGAGAATGTATTGGCTCATGTGCCCCAAAAGGTCTGGGGGCGCCCCTGGACTCAGGCGTGCCAATGACGGCCCAGCGTAGACCCGTGCCCCTTCCTCTCTCAGCTCCGCGTCTCCTCGTGCTGGTGCCAAGATGGCTGTTGTCTTCCCAGGTTCGGGCTCCCAGGACAATGGGAGCGTTCCCCAACAATGACTGAGAAGTCCCAGGGAGGGCAGTGGACTGGGTCACATGCTGGGCGGGCGGCTCCCTAAAGAGACCCAGGATAGAGCTGAGACTTCCAGAAGGGGCCGGGGCCAGTGCGAGGGGGGTGGAGGTTTCCTGCATTACCTGAGGCTGTGGGGGGAGCGGAGGGGGACTGAGGCTTCTTCCTCCTCAGCACAGGGTCCCCCCTGACAAGAGGTCTCTGCGAAGGAGGCCACCGGCAGCCCGTCTGGAGAGGGGGGCGGGCACGGGGGGCACGTGGGGGCGGGCACGTGGGGGCGGGCACGGGGGGGCTGTGTGCAGACGGATGTCCTGCCTGGTGCCAGGACTTCAACACCATAAACCTGCCGAGGGACAGGCCACCCTTGCAGTCTCCCCACAGAGGCTCCGACGTGACGCATGAGCAGGCCACAGGCCCCTCTGCCACATGCTGGCCGTGCGACGTGGGCCAACGCCGCCCGCTCTGACTCAGGTTCTTCTGCTGTAAAAAGGGGGCCCGCTCCCTTTGTCGTGAAGACCAAATGGCCTTCGGCCGTGAGGTTACCCAGACCCCAGCAGATCGGACAAGCACCCCGTTGGGATCGAAGATCCCAGCTTCCGGGCCTCACCGCCAGGTCTGGCAGTGGGGCCTGTGTTTCCCTGCCCCCTCTGTGTCCTCTCTGGTCACCTTGTGCCCAGCCAGGCTGGAGGCCCATCAAGGATGGGCTGCTGGTCCTATGCTGCCCTTGCTGCCTCGGCATCCTCAGTGAATGTGAGAGACTTGGGAGCGAGGCGGGGAGGGCTGTGTTCTCCGGGTTGTGCATTGAACAAACGTGGTTTGTGCCAACGCAGTGCCAGGCGGCGTGGGGCACGGGGAGGCGGAGGAGCCAGGCCAGCTTGGCATCAGAGCGGTCTCTGTCTGAACCCAGGCCCTGCCTCCTCCCAGCTGCGAGCCACGCTTTGGGTGAAACTGTCCCTCTCTGTGCCTCAGTTTCCTCTTCTGTAAAATGCAGATGAACAGCGGACGTCGTGGAAGTCCTCAAGGGCTAATGGAGGCAAAACCTGCCGGTGCCCTGCCCGGGGCTGGTCACTAAGTCGTAGGCTTTGTGGCTGGTTTCTGGAACCGCCTGGCATGGTCCGATCTTGCTCATCCCTGGTCCCCAACTGCTGCTTCCTGGCCCTGAAGTCACAGGTTTTCATTTAATTTCAATTTTAAAAATCGCAGTTTTCTCTTACACGCCCCTTCTCTGCCTCCCACTTAGCGCCTCCTGTGAATTGGGGACAGGGTAGCTCCTCTCTGGGGACAGTGGGTGGGACATTGTCTACTCCTTCCACTGCTGATGGACACCCTTGTCTGGCCCCCTCCCCAGGTGCAGAATGGGAACGATGGCCTGTCACCTCCTGTGCTTTTGCTTGCCCCGGGCAGCCGCCCACCATGGCTCGTAGGCGCTGTGAGAATCCTTTGTGGAGGATGGGTGGCTTTGTGTCCCTCCCAGGGTCTCCCTGACCCCCTTCCCTGCAGTGGAAAGGACAAAGACTCGGGGGTGGTCTCCTAGATAGTGAGAGACACGGCCCCGGGTGGTCCGGAGGTCAAGTGTCTGTGTCACTGAGATGGGAGTAATTTGGGGCAACAGGAAGCGTCTCACTCTCTTCCCCTTACAAGGTTGTCGTCACTATTGATGCTTGGGACAGGAATCTTCTTCTTCCGTACATGCTGTCGGCTGTCGGCGTGAGGGGAGAAGGGAGAGGGCAGAAGAGAAACACATCTCCGGAGTGTGGGGTCCCCTTCCCGAAGACCAGCAGGGCCCCCTCTTTGTCTGAGGTGGTCCTGGCTGGGGCCTGTCTGCAGCCAAAGGGACAGTGGGATGGTCCCTCCCCATGGCAGAGCCACTTGGCATGTGAATCCCATAAATCGGCAGAGAACCCACAGGAAAGACCCCAGCACAGCCCTGGCTATAGCTCTGGGGAGCTGAGGGAGGCCCGGGTGCAAACATCCCATGGCACTGACCCCTCCCATCCTACCTGGTGCCCCCATGTTTCTGTCTGGGCTCCCAGGGGCCCTGCCCTGTGTGAGCGGAGGGGCAGGAGTTAGAGAAGTCAGTGAGTCCTGCTGGGGGAAGCCCTCCCCTGCAGGATGGGTGGGAGCACTGGATTAGGAGTCTGGAGGGCAAGTTGAGTCCCCAGGTCCCCAGTAAGGGAGACAGAAGCTCCACCCCGTCCACACGGGGGCGCCGCGTGCACTTACGTGCTGGGCACTTACACGCATGTCGTCTGCGAGCCCAGCCCGCAGCCAGGGCCCATCGCACAGCATCTGCCTCTTTGTTCTGTGTCAGTCTCCTCCTGCTCGCCCACTGGCCCCTGGGAGGCCCCCAGTCCACACCACAGCCCGGGACGCAGACTCCACTGGCCAAGGAGGAGCCAGGCGTTGGGTTCCAGAGACTTAATAGGGCGCCGGGCCTGAGGGAAGGGAGGGAGGCGGCAGAGGGCTGATTGGTCCAGGAGTTCAGCTGGTGCACCGCACAAGGGTGCCTGGCCTGTGGGGGGACTGTGGTCAGAGCAGACATAAACTGTTCGGCATGAGAGTGTGTGCACAGATGTGAGGATTCGGACCCGGGCTTGTGGGGAGCCGGGCGAGCGCCCTGTACGCGCGGCCTGGCCTGGACACATTCAGGGAGGCCCCTGCACACCCATGTGCATCTGTGCTCAGGGACGCCCTGAGGTCCCTCTGTCTGCCTGTGGCTCTCGGACCCGGTCCCCACCCTCGCCGGGCTCCGCGAGGGCAGTCCTGAGGCAGTGCATAGGAGCAAGTACAGTCCAAATAAGTGAACGAATGAAGGAGGGGGGTGACACACAATGCGTGTTTGCCACGGGTGGGTGAGCAGCTGGGCCTTCCGACCGCCTGCCTTGACTTCCTAGGCCGAGCAGAGCTCTGGACTCTGGCCGGCTTTGGGGTCCATGCTGGGTGGAGGGAGCGAGCGCCCTTCCTTCTCAGTTTAATCCCAAGTGTGTCTGGGTTTGGGTCCGCAGTCTTTCCAGCCAGACCTGGGCCCAGGGACCAGTGGCCACCTGGGTGTCCACTGCCACAGCAGCTGACACAGGCCAGCAGAGGGGGAGCTGCCAAGGAGGGGGTGGCTGTTTTACTGGGACCCCGCGAGGCCCTCGGGGAACACCTGGCCTCCTTCCTCTGTCCCCCCGCAGCCAGCATGGGCTCCCCGGCCCCCCAGGTGCAGGGCTGGGGCCTGGGGGCAGGGGCCAGGGCCAACAGGAGACAGGAACTGTGTCCCAGCCGCCCGCAGGGCGTCTGCCCCCCTTCCCCAGGCCCAGCCGGGAGACTGGAACACAAGGCTATTTTTATTTATGATCCTGTCAGTGGGCTGGCCCCTGTCTAGACAGCTGGTGTTATCATTCGAGGCCATCCTGGAATGCACAGCCCCATTTATTGAGAACAGAAGACAGTGTGCAGATTACACAGCTCATAAAAATAAGCCGGGAACAACGCGGGGCCGGGGAGACCAAGGTAACCCGGCTGGGTCAACCGTCCTCGTTTACTTTGGACCTGGGGATGTTTTCAGAGAAAACAAGGAGTCATGTGGCCCCGGGGAAGCCGGCACACATCCTGCGGGTGCCCCTCGGCACAGATGCAGGTTGGGGAGCTGCAGAGTGGGGGCCGCAGGAAGACACGAAGGAGACGCCGCCTTGCCTCTGCTTTCTGGAGCAGCTGAGACCCTGTCTGTGCAGACCCTGCCCCCCCCCCCGGGCAACCAGGCCCCCCACCGCCCTCTCCCCGGGCTCCCACTCTTAGCGCAGAGGCCATCGCTGGTCACCTGGTTATCTGGGCTTCACGGGGGACCCGGGCTCTGGGAGGTCGATTAAGGAGACACGTTTTGGGGGCACACGTTTACCACCTTGTGTGTTCATTCGCTCAATCAATCCACAAGTACGTATTGAGCACATACAACATCCAGGCAGCGACTCAGCTCTTGTCTTCAAGATGCTTCCAGAGGGACATGGGGAGAGACAGACAGGAAAACAGACTCAGGTCCCAGAGTGCAATTTCTGGAGACTCCCAAGGGATCTGATCTTATCACTCCCCTAGTTAAAGGGTGACGGGAACCTATGGGGGGAGGTGGCCCCCCAGCCCCGCCTTCCTTGCCTGCGGCCTCACCCCTCACCAGTCCCAGCCCCTGGCCTGTCTGTCTGCAGCCCCGCTTTACCTGGGGGTGCTGGGGCCCTGTCGCCCTCAACCACGTCCCAGGGCACGGCAGCAGCATCTCTGGGCAGACCTACCCACATCCTAAAGTGCACAGAAAAGGTCTGGGAGTGCAGACCCCGCCAGCAGGGACACTGCACGGTGCCGAGTGGGGTCCCAAGTGCCACTGCGACTGCTCCCGGGTTCGGACCTAGGGCCTGGACCAGGCAGGGGCCACCCAGGGGTGGAGGAGGTTCGGTATGTCAGCAGAATTAACGACCCTGACGTTCTGAGCTTAAGGCTCTTCCAGGAGGCTGCGGGTGGGAGGCAGAGGGGCTGTGAGCTCGGGCAGCGTGACTGTTAGCACGAGTACTGAACGCACCCAGCCATGAGACGGCACCCCCACTGTGTGCCAGACACCGTCCCCAGCACCTCACGAAACGAGGCAGTTCCTCGCAGCATCCTCATTTTACAGAGGAATCTATGCAAGTGGGCTCAGTTCCCTCCCTGGAAAACTCCTATTCACCCTTCAAAACCCTGCCAGGGCATCCCTACCCTGATCACCTGGCAGAGTTCATCACTATCCTTGTCACCACCTGGAGTCCCACCTCCTATATCTGCTGGCCTGTGCCCACCCCGGAGCCCCTGGCTCAGAAGCTTGGTTTTCTGACTCTGAATCCCGATGTCCTCAAGTGTCTGGCACAGACAAAGGATTGAGACGTGTTTGCCACGTGGGACCATGGAGGCTGGGGCACCTTTCCTCCTCAGTCCCAAGGAAAAGGTGGCTTGTCTTCCTTGAAGGTGACTAGGATGACCTGTCCTCTAAGGGGAGTCTGGGCTGGGCTGCTGCCTCACCTCCTCCCCAGCTCAATCGTCCCGGAAGCGAGGGGTGGGGGGGTTCCTCAGAGGGGGACCCCAGCTCTCAAGGATGGCCTCAGGATGCACGAGAGAAGCCATAGGACCCGAGAGAGCGGCGGGCCTATCTCTAGGATCCTTATCTTCCCCACTGTCCTACGAGTGGGTACCATAATAATAAGGCCTTGGGCATGCGTGGGCTTTGCAACTTTGCAAGGCGTTGCCCCACAGCCAGACCTCATTTGATCTTTGCAACACCATGAGCTTGGCTGGAAGGTATCATTATTCCCATTTTACAGAAGGGGAAACTGAGGCTCCCAGAGGCAGTGTCCTCGGTCACAGGGTAAGCAACTGTCATTCTCAGTCCAAACCCCAGCCCCTCTGCCCGCCTCTTGCCTGGGTCTCTTTGCACTTTTGCAGGTGGCTGCGGGCTCCACCCTGCAAGGGGCCAGCCTGGGGAGCTCCCTAAGTTGATAACCTGGGGGGGGGGTTCTCCTGGGAGAGGGCGCCCCGCTGTGCTCTTTCTCTTTGTGGTTCTCTGGAAGATTCAGAAGTGAAAAGGATTATGGGGGCTGGGGTGGGGGGCACAGAGAAGCTGGGTTCCTTAAGGCTGCCAGAAAGCCGGGCCCGGGGTCTACCCTTGCAGCTCGGGGAGGCGGGGTCCCCAGGGCCCTGTGCGCTGCTCCCCCAGCCCCGCAGCCCCCAGGCCCTCGAGGCGAGGCAGCTCATTACCCCGGGACAAACACTGGCGCGCGAGCAGAGGATGTTTCCCTGCCCGGTGGACAGAACATTTCTGGCGCTTTCGGGAGGGGACTGAACACTCTGTCCACTTGGGCGGCGTTCGGGATTCCTGGACGGGTACAAGTGTGCTTTCACACGCAGCAAGATTAACGACGCAGCCGCAGCCGCCCTCCTCGCGGCTCCCCGCCCACCCCGCCCCACCCCCGCCCCTTTTCCCTGCTCACCCATTCGCTCCAGAGTGAAATTCTGACAGATCGTTCCCTGTGGCCTCAGGAACTGGACACTTGGGTCATGTGCCTCTTGTTACAGGCTTCCTTGTGGGGGAGGGGCTGAAAACTCCCCCCAAACCCTGAGTCTTCTGAACCCCAACAGTCTCACGTTGGAGACATCTCGGCTAGCTGATGGGGTTAGCCTCTGGCCTGGCACAAAGGTTGGTCCTCCTGGTGCCTCCCTGGAAATTCCCCAGTTCACCGGGATTTCCAGAGGTTTGGGAAGCTTCCAGAACCCCCTGGACGGACTGGCCTCCGCTCTGGTCCCCCGTGGGCTTCCAGGCTCCATTTAAAGAGGCTGACATCAGACATCAGGTGTCCAAAGTGAAATGAGACGGTGGGACCAGGATGGGAGAGCAGGGACGAAAGGGAGAGGTCTGTGTCCACACCTCACGGGGGCGACCCTGGCGTGGAGGGCCTGCCCCACTGGGCACCTCCTCGTAAAGCTGTTTGTGAGGCGTCAGGGCTTGTTTGAGACCCTGCCTATCCCAGAAGGCCCAGCAGTCAGAACGTTCCACAAACCCAGGGTGCCTGCAAGATGCCCTGAAGTCAGGGCCACGCTCACCTCAGGAGGGTTAGATGCTCTGGAAGTCGCGCTCCCACCTGGGTCCACGTAGGCACAGCAGGCGTGGGCGGTCAGGGAGGGAGTGGTGAGGACACCGAGCAAAGGCCCAGGGGCCGGGCCAGGACCCCGAACCCGCTGGGGCAAGCCGAACTCCGGCGGGAGGCAGGCTGCTAACCAGTAAGCAAGTTGTAAAAACCCAGCTCAGACACAACATCTGGCAGCTGCTTCAAATACTTCTCTGTCTGAAGCCGGAGTTGCTCGCGGCCCTCCAGTAAATCAAACCATGTGCACAGAGGAGCCCTGGGCCGACCTGAGCACCCCGCTTGGCCCAGGCCCAGCCGCGCCTCCAGTCTCTCTTGCTCTTTAAATAGCCCGGGGTTTGCATTCCATTTCCTTGTACGATCAAGATCAAGTCCGAGTGGGTCTGGCTGGAGAAGCCGCAGGGGTGCGAGCGCGAGCGGCCTTCTGTCCCAAAGAAAGACGGAGGCGTTGAGACTCCGCGGGAAACGTGCACTCGGGGACCTGACGCTGCTGGCTCAGCCTCTGTTTCTCCTGACCCCTGCCCAATGCCCGCACCTTCCCAGGCCCCAGGACCCAGTCACTGTCGCTGGTCAGAGGGACACCCGGAGAGAGGGGGTCCCTGTTCTCCGTCCACGGACAGGTTTCCGGTTCTCTCCACGCCTGGCCTGAGCCTGGCCCCCTGGCTTCCGCACATTGTCTGGGCGCCCACCTTGTGGAGGGACATTTTTCAGTTCCGCTCTGCTCTTGTAGGGCCTGGCAGGAAGAGGCCAGGGCAGGAGGGAGGTGACAGTGCTGGGAGTCCTTGACCTTTGGACAGCACCCATAGCCGGCCTGGTGCTGGGGTGTTTCCCACCCTTGTTGTTTCTTAATCCTCATGGTCATCCAACGAGTGGGTCTCGTTACGACCCCTGCTCTAAAGGTGTGTGTAGAGGGTTCAGTGGTGACCCTCAGAGAGATGTGTGCATGTCCTAACCCCAGAACCTGTGACTATGACCTTATCTGAGAAAAGAGTCTTAGCAGAGGCCACTGAGTTAAGGATCTCCAGATAATTTCATCCTGGATCACCCGGGTGGGCCCTAACCTAATGACAACTGTCCCTTAAGAAAGACACACACGGGAGGAGGCCAGGGGATGACAGAGGCAGGGGTTGGAGGGATGTGGCCACAAGCCGAGGAATGCCTGGAGCCATCAGGAGCTGGAAGAGGCAGGACCCTCCCGCAGAGCCCCCGGCGGGAGCCCGGCTCTGTCCAGCCCCTGACTTCGGACTTCCGGCGTGCAGAACTGTGAGGATACAAATCCGTGTTGTGTGATGTCGCACAGTGTGCAGTAATGTACTGCAGCAGCCACAGGAATCTCACACAACGTGGACATCGGGAGGCGGAGAGCCCGGGCAAGGCCGCACTGCCCCACGCTCTGCTGCCCTGGTCACCAGGCTGGCTCTTAGAAAGCTGTCCTCGTCTCTGTCTGGGGGACAGAGGCTCCAGGGCCCGGGCCATTTCCCTGCAAGAGGCCTTGTAAGGAAAGCCTCGTTCTGCGACAAGGCAGCTTCGGTTCCCTTCGGAGCGCAGACGGGAGCGTGTGGGGCCCCAGGCGGGGTGTGAGCTTCGCACTACGGCTCTCACCGACCGCTCCTGCTGGGCCGGGCAGCGCTCACAGCAACCGGAGAAGAGGAATGTTCTTTCCATTTGGCCAATGAGCAGGCTGGGACACAGGGAAGCAAGGGGCTCAGGGGACAAAATGTGAACTGGAGGTGGGAGATGCCAGACACGCAGGGTGGCATGGCGTGCGGCCCATTTGTGTGAAATGTCCGGAACAGGCAAACCCACGGGCTCAGAGAGCAGATGAGCGGCGGCCAGGGGACAGGAGGGGGCAATAGGGAGTGTTTGCTGGGGCCCGGGGGCTCCTTGGGGCTGATGGAAGTGTTCTAGAACTAGATAGAGGTGGTGATGGCACAACGCCACAAGTGTACTAAATGCCACTGACCTGTACGCTTTAACACGGTGAGTGTGACGCTATGGGTTTCTCCTCAACTTTTCAGAAGAGCCCGTTGGAAAAGGGGGAGGTAGAAACACCTCGTGCCATCCAGTGTTCTCGGGGGGACCTGGGAAGACGAGGATTGCTCCCGTTTCACAGATGGACACAGCAAGGTTCCTGGGAGTTACTGCCCCGGGCAGGAAGGAGGGGAGCTGGGCGAGAGGCGCAGGCTGTCCCAGCCCCAGCGCTCAGTCACGCAGCCCCAACGCGAGGACTAGCTGGACGGTGAACGGCCCTTGCGTTTTGGTGGGAGTCGATGCTACCCCGAGGTCATCAGCAACCCTGCTTAACAGAGGTCATTGCAGAGGAGCTTCACCAACGCCCTTTGCTTGAAAAGTCTTCCAAAAGGTGGGGCGCGGAGGTGCAGGTGGGAGGGATAATGGAACATCTGTGAGGGCAGACACGCCAGGGAGAGACCCGGTCCTGGGTCGCTGCTGAGATCGTGGGAAATACCCGCGAGCAGCTCCCACGCGGACGGTCCTGCTGGACGCTGCCTGGACGGTGCCTGAGACCTGCATGGTGTCTCCGAGCTCCTGGTTCAGCTTCCCAAGATTCATTTCCTTGGGGAAACCCAGGTTCAGGGGGAGAGCCCAAGGCTGAAGTCTCCCTGCTTCCTCTCCCGGATCCCACCTTGGACCCACCCATTTGTTCCCGGGAAGATGCTGGCCTGCAACCCTGGCTCCCTGGGCCTTTGCACCTGCGCCAAAGCCCACACCAGTGTTCTCCACGCTTTTCTGGGCCACAGCTCCCTGCAGGCTCCTGAAGGAAATGGGGAACAGCAGGAGGTCTGAATGGGTGCAACTCTGCATACAATTCCGGGGCCCCAGGGACAATAGGTCAGAATCAGGTGGTTTCACATTGCAGGTCCCAGGGCCCTACGACGACTTCTAAGTTTCTGGGATTTTTTTTTTTTGCTCCCAAGGTCCCCTAGTGATGCAGATGCAGGAGGTACTTGTGAAGTTCAAGTCAAGGCCCCAAACTAGGTCTTGGTATTCATGTGACTTGATAGATGCGTTCTTAGGGACGGCTGTAAGGTCCACCCTCAGGAGAGCCAGGAAAGGGACAAATGAGGCCTTTGCTTTTTCTACCTGCAAAGAAGACTCGGAAGAGGCTGCAGCTGGGCCGGTGGGGACAAGACAGACCTGGGGCAAGGTCAGCGTCATCTTCCATCTCGCCAGCTGCCCTCTGCCTGGGATTTTCCTCCGGGAACATTCCCTCTGCCCAGGAAAATCATTATCAGACCTGCGGCGGCAGCAGCAGCTGTTCTGCGGCCCAGGGAAGGAAGGTTCCAGAGACATGTTAACTCGTTTTTTATTTATTACAAAAAAAAGAGAGAGAGAGAGAGAAATCAGAACCCTACTTAGGACACAGAGGCCTGAAGCTGGGACGGGATTTCACTGGAGACACTCGGAGGGGACAGTCAGGCCAGTCCTGCCCGCCAGCAGCTGAGCCCCGAGAAGCCCCCCGGAGAGCCGTGAGTGGCTTCCTCTGGGCTCGCTCGGCCAGGACATCATTTGTTGATTCTAGAGCCCAGTCCCTAGCTCATGATTTCCTCCCCGGTTGCCATGGCCCCGTACAGAAAACACAGCAAACGCCTGGCCCCAGGCAGCTCATTTATTTCAAATATTCCTTGCAGCTGGACTCCAACCATGCTTGGGTGTCTGGACTGGAGCATGAACTAATTGCTCTGTCTTCGGCCCCCTCCCCGGCTCCCCCGGCATACTTTATGGTTCAGTAAAGTCCACATTCCTCATCTCACCGAGGAGGAAGGGCGGGAGAGAAGCCCATGAGCAGGAGATGGATGGCGGAGGGAGGAGGGAGGGCTCTTCCCAACTATGGCCAAGCCCGCGCGCCCGTTACCTGCTTCAAGGCAGGGTATTAATTACAACCACATGGCCAGTCTGCAAGATGGTTTTATGAAGACCGCTCCCTCCAACACAAAACCTGGCTCCCCCAGAAGTCTCCCAGCCGCACAAAGACCCTTATTTTCCCTGTGCTTCCTGCACCCCTCCACCCTCACCGCCTGACCCCTCTCTCTACCCACCCCTCGCCACCCCCTTCAAAGCAAGCCGGAGTTCCAACTGCAACCCAGACATGAACTCCAACCTAAAAATAATTTTAGACCACCCCTTTCCTCCAACCATGTCTGCATCCAGTGGCCCCTTTCCCCATACCCACCTGGATGGTACCCTGGAAGAAGGACGTTGGTTTGGGAATGTGTGGTACATTCTCCAAAGACCAATGCCAGTCCAGGGACGGCCATTTCCCAGAACAGGAAGGAGTGCATGAGCTTTCGTTTGCGTACGTGCTAGCAGGCTGGGCCCTATTCTAAAGCCTCACGTCAGCCTCGCTGCCCTCCTAGGAGATGGGTACGATGATGGCCGCCATGTACGGAGGCTCCTCCAAGATCACACAGCTAGTGAGGGCCAGAGCCAGCACTTGAACCCGGGTCTGACTCAGGAGGCCATGTGCTTGTCGCTGGGCCAACCTACTGAAAGAATTTCCCTTTACCCAGCAACTTTTCAAGAGAAAGAGCTGACACAGTCCCTGTGGCCTTCAGACTCTCTTAGGCAAGGTCACTTGGGGGAGTTTGAGAAAACAGCAAATTCATGGGCCCCGAAACATGGGCTTTATCAAACACCTCCCAGGTGATGCTGGGGAAGGTAGTTGGAGGAGAGCTGGCCAGGAGGCTCTCGGAGAAAGGGACATGGGACTCTGGTCCCAGGAGCCTTGGGCCCTGGGACCAGGGTGGGGGTTGGGGGGGCACTTTTCCCAGCATTGCCAGATCCTGATGTGCCTTAAAAGCTGAAAATGCCCACAGGGAGCTGAAGGCATTCTTGTTAATTCTTTGGAAACTAGTCATGACATGTGATCAGATCTAGTAAATGTCTTGACTGCTCTCGTGATCACTCACCAGTCCTCTCAATAAGCCAGAAACGTCTGTCCTCTCTGCCGGGGTGGGTGGGTGTGGGGACCCTGCTCACGGCAGTTGGCAAAGGCCCACTGGCATCACTGCGCTTAGCACTGGGGGCACCGAGCTGAATGAAGAACCAGCTCCTCCTGCCACGCGCAGAGAGCCTGGACTCCCAGGCACCACGAGGGCTCACAGCCTCCTGAACACCCGATGTCGAACCGAGCGTTCTAACACTGATGTGCGAACCCTTCTTTCAGTGCAGCAAGTCCCAGTCTGGGCTGCAGGCTGCGGACTTCAGAAAAGGGGTGGGGGCAGTCTAGGGTCACCCCCTCCAGGAGCCGCCTCCTCATCTGGGGCTCCGGCTGGCACCCCACCCTCTGCCAAGAGGCCAGGGGGATCCCCTCATTATCTGTTGCAAGCTGTGGGTGGAGGAGCTGGCTGGGCCCAGGAGGGGTTGGCCCCCGCACAAAGAGGGACTCCGAAGCGGCTTTGTATTTTAATAAACTTTCCTTTATTTGGTTATTGACTATTACCAACCATCATAAAATAGAATGGGAGTTTCAAAACTGTACAGGCCACAGAGCTCTGGGCTGAGAGGAGAGAAGGGTGGGGTCGAGGGTCTGGGGAGCTGGGGGGCTTGGGGTGCAGAGCCGCGACAAGGAGCCCGGCGACTCATCTAGCGCCCGCGGGAGGCGCTGGGTCAAGGCGGTGAGGCTGCATCCGTGTCTGTGAAACTCTCTCATCTCGTGTGCAACATCCGTCCGAGCAGGGCCCGTCCCCACCCCGGGCGAGGAAAATCCATCTTACAGGTACGGCTCCCTGGCCTGAAACAAGGAAACACCTCACGACGATAACGGGGTGGTGTTCATTCCTCACCCAGTCTTGGCGCCAGTTTTGTGCTTTAAAAAATATACTCCGTTGGAAGACTTTTTTTTTTTAGGTACCCTACCTACAGCAGCTGTTTAAAACATAATTCTTACGGACAAATATATATGCATATATATTAAACATTTTAAACAAATAAAGTCATCTATTGTACCTGTACAGAAATGAACTGAAGTCAGACTCTAAGAGAGCAGACTTCAAGATAAAGACATGGCAAACGTGGTGGCAGGGGGCAGGGGCTGCTACGTGGGGGAGCTGTGGCAGGGAAGGACGTCCCCCTCCTGCTGGCTGCCCCGCCCTGCCCCTCTGGCTCTGGGGGTCTCCGCTCCAGCCTCCCCCACCCCGCCCTGCGCTTGGCATCTTAGGGGAGGGAGACCCCCTCATCCTCCCTTCTTGGGCGCACGTGGAAAATGTCAGTGAGGAAGGCAAGAGCAAAAGCAAACCCGCACCTATTAATAAAAACGCACGGAAGACTAAAGAAATAAAACCATGTGCAAAGATGTCCAAGTGTAACTATGTGGCCACACGGCAGCTGCCCCAGCCATGCAGCCGCGACCCCCACGCCCAGGACACTCACCCTGCAGGGGAGGCTAATGCCCCCTGAGGGGCTCGCTCAGGAGCCCAGAGCAGAGCCCCCTGGAAACTGTGGGTCAAAGGACCACACACAGACCCCTGTGCCCATGTGAGGACACACCGCAGACATGGCCCGGGGAAGACAGGTGAGGCACACGCACGTGCCAGGGACAGGCAGGGGGAATAAAAGCAACAGAACACTCCAGAGAGGTGACCGCAACAAGGTCCCTTTCTACGTGGAATAAATAAACGGCTTCTCTTATTGTTAAAAGAATAAATACAGGGGACGGGGGCACGGCAGCAGGCCCGACGCTGGCTGGCCGCGTGCTGCGGGTGGTCCAGCTCCGGTGTCTGCCTCGGTGTCCACGGTGCGCTTCTGACGTCCTGAGCTTTGTCGTCGAGGCACGGCCCCTCGTCTAAGCACCTCTTAGCACCCCTGGGATCTGCTCTCGGTGCCGGGGCTCCTCCCGGCAGGTGGGGGGTACCCACCCTGAGAGCAGAGCAATGCCGGGCTTCCTAGGAGTTTATTCTGTGTCTTTGTCCCCGGAGGGGCTGTGATGTGGCGTGCGGGAAACTTCCACCAACGTCGGGAAGGGAAACAGCCGGGGAGGACAGGGAGGAGGAGCAGGGCCTCCCTCCCACGGCCTTGGCCGCCCATCCCGGGCACAGGGTGTGGCGGTGGCTCGGTGAGCTGGCACCAGGTGGCTGTCGTGCTGGCTGGCGGTCCTGGGCGGAGTGTCACTGGTAGAGGAGGTAGGCCTTGAGGGAGGCGGGCAGCGGCAGCGCGTGGATCTCACCCAGACGCTCCTTCCCCAGGGCCAGGCGCACGGAGCGACGGCACAGATCCATGAGCGGCAGGGGCTCGGCTGCGGAAACCGAGGGGAGAGAGCGAGTGTCAGGTTAGCACAGCTCTAGATGGTTCTGCAGCAAACAACACGGACAACAGCAGCAACGGCATCACTGACGTGCGTTTTAATATGCAGACAACTATAACTGAGTCCTTTCACACTTTAAATGAATTACGAACAGCTAACACAGAGAACCCACGCTGGGCCAGGCACCTTCGTCAGCCCTCTGCAAACACCAACTTGTTTAATGCTCAGTGGTTGATGAGGACTTCGTGATCGCGGGCGGATACCCTACTTCACAGATGAGGAAGCTGAGGGGCAGAGTCCCAGGACCGCCCAAGGTCGCACTGCTGGGCGGGGAAGCAGCCACAATTCCAACCCAGGCCACCCCACTCTTACCCCCGGACAAGAACAGCTTTCAACACCTGCCCTTCTGGGGTGCACAGGAGCCCCCTCTCCCCAGCACGGACCCTGAACCAGACCCCACGCAAACTTTTAGGAAGGGAATCATTGTGTGTCCAGCTGCTCACAGGAACTGTTCTCATCTTTCTCTCTTTTTTTTACAGCTTTGTGCACTGAGGTGCAGAAGGGACCTAACATACCAGGGTCACCGGCTGGGATCTGAATCCAGGCAGTCTGGGCCCAGCTCGTGGCACAGGTGACACAGCACCCGGGGTCCAGAGGGGCTTCTAGCTGAAGCCTGCAGGGGCACCTGTGTCCTTGTGCCCCTAGACGGCCTAGGCCCTGTCACCCTGCATAGGAGGCTCTGTGCAGCCCAAAGCTGAGATAAACTCAGCTTCAGACGCAGGTGGAGATCACTGCCTCCGTGGCCTGGGGGTCCTGCGCACCTTGCCTCCCGGAGTGGACCCTTCTTGGCTCGTCCCCATAACCACATACAGGTGAGCACACCTGGAGCTGCTCAGGGTCACCCACAGTGTTCTGGACATCAATGGATCTGTGGTTTCCCCCACGGTCTCCCCTAGACTCTGAGACTCTGTGAGCCAAAAAAGGTCAGACCAAGAAACAGAGAAAAACCCCAGCATTTCTTGAGACCCCATTCCACCAATAAAAACTGGATTAAAGTTCTTTAATACCACTGTGTCTCAAAATATTACAAACAACATTAAAGAACTCAAGTATTAAAGACCGAACGCTACGGCTGGGGGTGTCAGGGGAAATGAGGAGTGACTGTTAACGAGCACGGGCTCCTTGTGAATTCACTGGGGTGATGGCTGCACAACTCTGGGTACACAGGGGCCGGTGAGTCAGGCTGTAAATGCGTGAATGGTACGGCGTGTGGATTACATCCCAACAAACCTGCTATTAAAAAAGGAGTAAATCTCGGGCTTGACGATGCATTTACTAAATTCCAGGCTGTAAGGGAAGGCAAACAACTGCTCTTCACCTCCCATGGCTGTCACAGGACAAGGAAGTGATGTGTTAATGTTTTTCATGGAAAACTCTGAAATGGGGCCTGTCCTAGAGGCAGGAGCTTGAACCAGAGGACCTGCTGTCCTGCAGGGTTGAGGGTTCCGCAGGCTCCCGGCGGGTGGGCCTGGATTTCTCCCCCTGCCTGCTTGCAGAGCCTTGGGTCTCCTCCTTCCTCAAGTGTCCTGCCCGGGGGGTTCCAGATCTACCTCCTCACCTCCACCCCGCACAGCAGATCGCTCCTTGGCCCAGCCTCAGTTTCCCTATCTGTAAGATGAGGAGTCAGACCAGAGGCCCCCCAAAGTCCCATCCAGCAATCCTGAAGGCCAGAAATGCCTCTCTGAAGAGCAGCCCTTCTCCGGGACTGAGTGGGGGAATTCGGCGGTGCTTCCTCTCTTCCACCCAGGGGCTCCTTCCCTATTCCCCAGGACGGGGCTCAGCCCCCACTGGGAGGCAGAGGGCTTCCCCTGGTGGCTGAAGGCACTTGAGAAAGCATCACGAGCTATTGAATGTGGCCCGGGAGCTCTACTGGACTATGGAGTGACTGCTGAGAGGAAGTTCCCATCGTGCCCTCTTGGCTTAACAGGTTTCAGGTCGACTCACCAACACCTGCAAGAAGAAACGTTTCTGAACAGTGGGTGCCAGCAGGAGCCGGGGGCCAGCTTCCTTATTTCAGGTGGTTAACATTACAGCCCAGTAGCAGCTGTGGCTTGGGGGGCACATGAGGGGACTGTGGCCCCCAACCTACAGATGGGGAAACAGGCTTGGCGGGAGGTGAGAGTCGGGGTCCTTTGAGAGCCGAGGGCTGGAAGTGGATACACACCCAGGTCCATCAAATTCTAAGGCCCAGCTCTTTCTACACCAACAGGAAGAGGAAGTTCCCAGTGGCCCTTTGCAGTTTACCCAAAACGGCAAGGACTGACGGCGACCTCCCCCAGCCCCGCCGAGAACGGCTGTGTGGGGTCAGGGAGCTTCCGCTGCCTGACTACCTCTGGACGACACTGAATAACCCAGTCAGGGAGGGTGCATGCAACTAGAAGGGACGTGTCCTTCAGATGTGTGAGATCGTCCAGCTACAGGAGTGGCAGCTGATGCCTGCAGTGGTGTGTTATGAGCCGAAAATAGGATCAATCCCCCAGGCAACCCATGTATGGGGCTCCTCTCGGGGGCCCTCAAGTACACAAACAGGTCACCCACCCGCCAATCTTGCAGGAGCCAAATGATGTTGCACGTGATGCATAGGCGGTGGTCTGCTGGTTTTCCAAAGGCTGGGCAGACAAGGAGGTATCAGCCACAGACATGGCCATGGGTGCCATGCCGTGGAACACATCTGTCCCATGGGTTTTTGTTGGTCACTGATGGGACCCAAGAAGGCCCCACCACCACCACCCGCTCCACCTCAACACTTTTGAC
Organism: Lyroderma lyra; assembly: GCA_004026885.1. NCBI lineage: Eukaryota > Metazoa > Chordata > Mammalia > Chiroptera > Megadermatidae > Lyroderma > Lyroderma lyra. The sequence goes on from PVJL010000813.1 coordinate 159,487, forward strand.
AGACTCTGTATCCAGCTCCGTCCACCAAGCTGGGTGCCCACCGAAGTCCCACTGAGGAAGTCCCCAAGCAGGAGACGTGGCGTTTACTCGATGACCCCTGGTGCTCGCTCTGCCACCTCTGGGAAGCCCAGGCGCTGCTCATTCATTTACATAGTTTATATGAATGAGCGAGAGGGTGGCACCCAGCATGCAGCACAGGAATCAGGAAGTGAATCAGGCGCTATTTATGGGAGCAGAAGGTTGGGGAACTAACGGGTCGAGTCCTTGTGTCAGCTTCAGCGTTGCTCGGAGAAACGGTTACCTGGTGGCCTCTTTGAACAGGCATAGCCCCAGCACCCCAGCACCCCAACCCCAGTCCCCCAGCCCCGTGGCTCTAGAAGTTCTCTGAGGGCTTGCCACACAACTCAGGCTCCGGAGCCCGGGGCTGAAGAAATAAACTGCAGGGCTCTGAGGTCAAGGACCGATGTCACATGTCAGGAAGTGGCCCGGGTTCAGCGATGTTCCCACCCTCGCCTTCACTGCTCCTGAGACTGGCCTCGTGCTGACCCCTGCGAGCAGCTGGCAGTGAGAATGATCCATAGATTGGGTTCTAGAGAGTCACTGTGGGACGGCCATCCTGGGATGTGTGTGCACGTCCCTTTACATGGAGCAGTTCTTACAAAAAAGCAGAACAAAACACCAGCTCTTCCTTGTCTTTGCCAACTGGGGAAGGGATGCCGGACACCTGGCTGGGTGACATGGGCACCCTTGGTCCTCTGCCCCCCAACCAATTCTGAGAGCCTGCTGTCACCATCTGACCAGCCTTTCAGGGGACATGGGGTCTAGCACAGCCCCCTTCCCCTCACGTGGCCTCCTTGCCCCAGAGCCCAGCTGGAACAGAGGTGCAGGAAGGGACCAGCATCGGGTGAGGCATCTCGGGAGGATACCAGGAGGAGGTCATCAGGTTGCAAAGGGTCCTGATGAGAGCAGCTGACCCTTTCCTGAACCCACAATCATGACAAACGGCACCAAGCTCATCTGGGAACCATAAGAGGGAGAATTTGAAAATTCCAAGCTGCAGGAAAAATGCTTCTTCAATGGAGACGCCTGCTCCCAGTGGGCGCTGAGGGGACCCAGGGGCTAGGGACTTGCCCCTGGGTAATGGCCTGTCTACTGCTTGCAAACAGGCCTTTTCCTTCTGCATCTGATGGGAGGGTGGCATGGGGCCCGGGCTGGGCCCTGACTCCCCACTACAATGGCCATCTCCATCCCTTCATCCCGGGAAACAGCAAGGTGACAGAGCAGCCTGGTGGCAGCCTTAGCCCCAGAGTTAGGACATGGGGCCTGTGGTCACAGCCAGCTGGACGGTGGGGGAGGTCACACAGGGACACACTGGTAACCCGCCACCTTTGGCCCCAGCACAGGGCAGGGGCTCTGTTGGGGAGGGTCCTCCTGGGGTGCAGGGGAAGGCAGGCTGGGAGAACCAAACGGCCACTCCAGTGCCCAGGGAGGGTGCACGGGCTGGGCGACTCTGGCTAACCAGACCAGCTCTGTACACAGTTGCGGCCTGCTGAGGTCAGGATGTGGTGCCTGGGGTGGGCGGGGTGGGGAACGAGGGCACAGATGACTTCCCAGACGTCTCAGGAAGCAGTCACAGAGCAGAACCACCTCCAAGACTGCGAAGCAAAGGCCAGGCCAGGCCTGACCCCAAGGAGATGCATCTAGCCAGACCTGGTCAGAGCTTCCACCTGTCGTGCCCTGCTCCCTGGGTGGACTCCAGACCTGGTGTCGCTGTGAATTCCTCCTCCCTCAGATGCCCTGGAAGGTAAAGCAAGCCCTCCTGGCTGAGGACCTAGGCCGCCTTTGAACTCACCTGACAGACACCCGACTACCGAGTGGTGTGAGGAGAAGAAGGTCTTGGGGGAATGTAGTGCAAGAGTATCCCCCTCCCAAATTCAGGACCATCCATCTGGAACCTCAGAATGTGACCTGACTGGAAATGGGGCCTTTGCAGATGTAATTAGGTAAGATGAGCTCATCATAGAATAGGGTGGCCCCCAATCCAATGGCAGGTGTCCTTCTAAGAATAGGGGAGGCACAGAGAAGGCCATGTGACGATGGAGGATGAGGACGAGTGATGCACAGACAAGCCAAGGGTGGCAGGCCACCAGCAGAAGCCAGGAGGAGGCACGGGGACGGATTCTCCTAGGAGCCCTCAGAAGGAACTGACCCTGTCAACACCTTGACTTTGGACTTCCGGCCTCCAGAACTGACAGAGGATACATTTCTGTTGTTTCAAGCCGCCCAGCTGGTGGTCATTTGTTCCAGCAGCCCCAGGAAACCAACACACCACCCTTCCTGCTCCTCTCTAAGCCAGCCACTACGTCAGACTTTTGTCCCCGCCCCACCCAGATGACTGGTGTCAAGGTCATCAGTAATCACGTGACTGCCAAAGCTGATGGACAATTCTCAGCCATCAACATATTCCACCTGGCATCCCTCTGTCCTTGAAGTCCTTCCTTTGCTTGGTGGCCAGGACGCCACGCTCCCCTCCAGCCCCATGGCCACTCCGCCTCCCCTCCCCCTTGTCCACCCTACCTCTGCACATTGACACGCCCCAGGGCTCGGCCCCAGCCCTCTCCCCGCTCACTCCCTAGCTGATCTCCTCCGGGGTCATGGCTCTAAGCGCCATCCAGCCATGGGTAACTCCCCCACTGACCACTGTCTCCAGACTTGCAGAGCCACTTGGATGTGTTGAGTGAGCATCTCAAATGTTAAGTCCCCCACCCTGGCCCTAGCCCCCACCACCTGTGCCCTGGACAGCTGTCCTAGCTCCCCCTGGCCCTCCGGTCACCATTTTCCTCTACTGTCCATTTCTATACAGCAGCCGGAGTGCGTCTGCCAGGACAGAAGATGCCCTCTCAGGGTAGAGCCGAGGTGTCAGGAAGCAGGCCAAGGCCGGCGGTCCTGATGTGGCACCTCATCCTACTCTCCATGTGTGCAGTGGGCTGGGGACGCAGTGCCACCCTCATGGGTTATCCCATCTGGATCCCCCAAAGTCAACGATGTGCAGAGTGGGGCCCGCTCCTGTCCGACGGGGACTGGGGAGGGCGGGTAGCAATGTCTGACTTGTGGGGAGAAAGGGGAACGAATCCTCCTCGTCATTAACCAAGAGTGTCAGAAGTGGGCGCAGGCCACAGGTATTTCCGCTCTCCACCAGGGTCCTCTCACAGAGCAGTTCTCAACAACGCCCTCCCAAGCACGATCCTCCGTCCCCTTGAACCTGAAGGCTTGGAGACTGCAAGACCAGAGGAAGCATCTGTGCTTCTGACCTCTGGCAGGGGCCTCACCCACTGTCTGGCCTTTGGGGGCCGGGATTAGATCTCGGGGTGCCAGGCCAAACCTGCCCCACAAAGATGGTCAGCTCATGGGTGGACAAAGCTTGGTGACCCATCCACTTTCTCAAGGTAGAGTTTGCAGATGGTGAAAAGGACCCACGAAAGACCGAGGGTCAAGCATGGGGGTGGACGGTTCCAGAGCCCCAGAACCTCGTGCCACATGGGCTCCCAGCCAGGCAGCCACCAAGCCCTCCCCCTCCACAGGACATCATGTAAGTTATTTTCACATACGGTCTGAGAAAGGCCACTCCTTACAAAGGGGCCGGTGGAAACTGCTGCTGACTCGGTCTGTTTGCACCCCAAAGGCCTCCGACATCATGACTGAACGAGCCCCTCTCAGGGGTGCTGCCCCAAAGGAGCCCATGCAGAAGCACCAAGAGAGAAAGACCCTAAACCAGTCTAATAAGCGAGAAGAGCCACTGGCTTTCACTTATGTGACAGGACCTAGGACTCAAGGCCGCAAACCCCAGCTCAGTAACACGCTGGCCGCTGTGCTCGAATCTGGTCCACTGCAGATCAAAGCGAAAGGCAGGTCATCTGTGTCTATCAAAGACTGTCCATCAATTCGTTCATTCATTCGTTCGTTCATTCATTCACCACCCACCCACCCAGCTATCCATCCGTCCACTCTGGCCCTCATCCACCAGGCGCTGCCGGGTAACCAGGCCGACTCCAGCTAGAATTCTCCACTTAACCAGAGGTGGGCAAGTGTTGCCTCTGAGCATCTGAAGGCACTGGGGTGTCTACTTGCAGACACTTTAATCCCAATGGCTTTGTAAACCTGTGGCCAGGCCCGGCCAGGACCCCAGGGACACAGGGAGTCCGGGACCGTGCCACCTCGGACAGCGCAGAGGACACTTACGGTCGAGTCCATTCAAGTAGCGCATGCGGATCTCACAGTGGCCCCAGACAGCACTCACGACAGGATACAGTTTTTTGCCCTTGAGTCCCCGAAAAGCCACTCCCATGTACTGTCCATCCACGATGAAGCTCAGGGTCCCGTCGTCCATGTCCAGGGCCACCAGGAAGGAGTCGGGGACAATGAACGTCTCGTCCGGCTCCAGAAAGGCCGGATACGTTTTGCTTGGCTGGTTTTTGCCGTCGTGGTACAGCCGGTTGCGCCCCAAGTCCCAGCCCCAGGACTCGTGGTTATTCCCCACGAGGGTCGTGTACCCGACGGAGTGCAGGGGGGCGTCGGCCGTCGCCACCCCCACCACGGCGTGCGTGCCCCGCTGCCTCATGGCCCACGTGATCTGCCACACGTGCAGCCCCCGCGTGTACCCGACTTTGCCCCTGATGGCGTCCGTGCTCTGGGCCACCGGATGCCGGTGAAAGATCAGCTTGTCGTCTTCCTTCACGAAGACATTCAGTGAGCGGTCATTGTTATTCCACGAGTGGAGCAGCTGGACGTCGTAGGACACGGGGGGCATGTCCAGCAGCAGGTCCAGACGGGTGGGCTTGCAGTAGTCCAGGCTCTGCAGCTCCTGCTTCAAGGGCCGGTACGTGGGGTCCCTCATGTCCACAGTCTTGATCCCTCCGGTGACCTTCTGACCCATGTTCGCCTCCTGTTTCACCTGGTCACCAGCTCCCAAGGCCAACTCATCAATCGCGGGGCTTCTTCTCCAGTTTCTCACTCGGGTCCAGACAGAACTCTGAAGGAAGGCTGCTAGGCGACCTCTGCAGGTGGCGGAACGGTCACTACTGCCTAATGGACGGAAAGAAAAACAGGAGGCCGGGTGAGCAGGGGTGCGGGGAGGAGGGGAGAAGTTAGCGAGGAACGCAAAGCTCACAAACAGGCTGCCCAGGACACGACCCAGTGGCCTGGCATCTGGGCTCCCATCGCACCCGACACGGGGCCCGCCGGAGCCTTGGCACAGAAGGAAACCCGGCTCTGTCCCCGCGGCTACGTTGTCACAAAGAAGAGAGACTACCCACCCGGTGGTCCGCGTGGGGAGGTGGGCGTGAAGCCTGGGCACTACGCTCCACTGTGTTGGGAGTGCCCAATACCTAGTCATGGCTTCCCGGGGCAGAAGGCCAAGTTGGCGCAGAACCCAGGCAGTGGCCCCTTCCCTGATCAAAGCCAGGTGGGGTTGCTTCACACGCCTGCTGCCTGAGGGGAGGGTGAGGCCCCGGCAGGCACGGAAGCTGTTTGAGACGCCCGCTCCCAGCTCCCGGTCTGGCACAGCCCCTCAACGGGCCCCCTCCTGTCCATACCAGGCAAGGGAACCCTGGGGCAGACGGCAAACTGGAGGTCTGCGAGTGTACTCGGCCGGAAGGCCCCTGGGGGTCCTGGGGCCCCTGAGACTGCAGCACCCTTCCCAGCAGGTCCCGCCTGGACGGGCGCAGCCACCAACGGCCTCGGGTCGGTGGGCATGGAGACTTCACCACCCCCACATCCCAGGCAGTTCTGGACCAACAGTTGGACGACCACCACTTTTCCCTTCAACCAGAAGGCAGCGCCGGGCTCAAGTTCCGGCGTGGAGGCGTGGTCCCGGTAACAGCACAGCCCGGCCACCCCTTTCACCACCCCGCCTCTTCCCCACCTCCCAGCCTCCAGGTGAGCACATTTCTGAGCTGGGGGAAGGCTGCTTTGAATGGTTCTGAGTCAGAGGCACTCACACTCATCTCTGGCTGGTGCCCAGAGACCTCTGGGACCCGGTGGGGGCACAGGTCAGCTCTCTGGGAGGACAAGGAGAAAATGAACTTCCTAAGACAGTTCATTTCGCTGCTTCCTGGAGCAAAGCAGCCACTGCCCTTCTGGTGGCTCTATTGTCATAGCAGGAGCGACCCTCTCCCAGGATCTCAAGGCACCGAAGATTCCACCCACCCCCCCAACCCCACCTGCAGGAACAAGTGGGACAGGGAGAGGGTGGGGAGAAGTCCTTCCAACACATTAATTTAAAATACGTGGGGAGAGATGGGTGGGCAGGGAGGACCATCATGGGGAGGATGAGAGCAGGGGTGGACAAGCCAGAGGTGGAGAAGTGGGGAGGCGTGCAGGGGTGGGGGGTGAGAAGGGGAGAGGAGGAGGGAGCGCTCCGGCCAGGCGACCTGGGTCTGCACACACACAGCTCCGACCTGAGCTAGACCAGGGATCAGCACACTTTCTACAAGGGCTAGAACTAGATAGGAAATGTTTTAGGCTCTGTGGACTGGTCCGTCTCCGTGCAACTACTCAACTCTGCCTTGTAGCTTCGAAGCAGCCACAGTCAGTGCAAACCTAAATGAGCGTGGCTGGGTTCCAATAAAACTTATTTACAAGAAACGGGCCGGGCAGTAGTCGGCCGGCCCCAGCGTTGTCAGGCCCTCCCTGCACGTCATCTCGGCCGCAGATGGAGCGTGGCAATGGCTGCCGTAAGAAAGCATGACACGGGTGTGGGACGGGATCTCGCGACAGCTGGGTCTGTCCAGCCTTGGGATAAGCGATCACGGAAGAGCATAACCTCACAGGGTGGGCCATCTGTCCGTCCAGGTCAGCTCCACAAGCGCCTCCCTCCCTGAAGTTCTGTCGCCTCCAAGTCTGGTGGCCAAGCAAGTCCACTTAAATGGCCCTGGGGCTGAGCTCCAGCCCTACTGGGCCCCCATGCTGGGACCCATCCAAGAGGGAGGGCTCCCTTCTGTACCTGGACCACTTGACCTTGAGTAGAGGGACTTCTTGAGAGGAAGAGGTAGGGGAGAGGGAGCGGGGAGGGCAGGTAAAGGTGCCTGTAGCATTGCAGGTTGACTCCTCTTGCACAAGGGCACCCCACAGCTTAGCCAGGGGACATGGGTCACCCACCCTGCTGCTTCTGGGCCATCGAAATCACCTCCTAGAGACCTTAAGGCCACTCCCGGCTCACCTGTCACCTGCCGGTCCCCACTCTGGTCGGCTTCCTGCGGTCCACACCTTGGTGTACAAGGCCACTGAGGCCGTCCAGCGCTACCCCCTCCCATCCACTTTCACAGCCGTCACCCAGGAACTGTGCCAGCACCCTTCCTGGGGACCATGGCCTGGCGGGGGACTTCCTCCAGGCTCGTCTCCACTTGTCCGCCAGCCCTGCTCCTGGGGCTTCCGATTCTGGGGAAATGCAGGCACCAAAACGGTGGCTTGGGCCACTCCCTCGGACCTGCCCTTGGCTTCTTTGCGCTTCTGTTCATTCCTCTAGAAGCTGGGTGCCCCACGCTTACCTACGTATCACCTGAGACTGTACTCCCAAGAGGATCTGGTACAACTGGCATTGTCACTTTGTTTTTGTTTTTATTTTCTGAACACAGGTCGCTGTTAGCTGTCTTCTCGGTCCCTGCACCTGGTCTCACAGATGGCTGCTGTGTTTGGGCCAAGATCTGAGTGCTTGGACTGTTGAGCTAGAACAGATCAAGTTTAAGGTCCCTTCTAAGCCCGGGGTTGGCAAATGTGTTCTGCAGGGAGCCAGATATAGTAAAGTCTAGGCTTTCCCGACAATATGTAAATGAATGGGTGTGGCTATGTCCAATAAATCTTTACGTGGAAAAACGGACAGGGGGCCAGATTTGCTGTGGAAGCCAGAGTTTGCTGACCCCCATTCTAAACCCATGCAAAACTGCTGACACTACGGCCCAAACACCTGGACATGGAGCTGGGAGGCGGGGACAGGGCGGGGGCTGCCTCACCCACGGAGCCCAGTGACAGAGATACTGGTTTGGTAACGCTGGGCCGAGGGGGGCGCCCCAGGGGGAGCCAAGCTTCAGGTACGAAATGAGAGAAGCAGTACAGGCCCTGGCTCTGGGCACAGCCTCCTTTCCTGCCGTTCTGAGAGGCAGGTGCAGGGCCCAGCGCTCCACAGGAGTGTCAGGACATGGGGTGATGAGTCTCCATGAGGTGGGAGGACCCAGCCTTGGTCCCCACCCAGAAGAAGCAAAGCCACAGCGGGTGTGAAGGGTGTGTCCAGTATTGTCCTGCAAGGCTGGAACGGACAAGCAGGGCAGACTTGGTGCTGCGGCCGCCGCCACCAGCTACCTGTCACACGCAGCCATGCGCACGCACGCACGTGTGCACACCCTCAGGCACTGGCGTCCAGGCTAAGGAGCAGGGCAGGGGCGTCTGAGTCCAGGCGGTGCCCCGGCTGCGGTTCCCCTCCTCCCTCAACGGGAGTGCCTGTCCCAGAAAGCACATGCGCCCATTAGCCTCGGTGTCCCCAAGACGGCGTCGGCCCATCCCTCCTCATGGCCGTCTCAAGCCAACCCTCCAACGAATCCCAGTGTGTGCCCCTCCTGTCCCACCAGCCACTGACCACCCAAATTACACACTGTTCCCACTGTCCTCAGTCCCTGGGGGTGCAGGGCAGGTTGTCGCAAACAGGCTTCCAGCAGCTGGTGACAATGTCCCAGCACCCAAAGACCCACGTCCCACCTGAAGAAGGGGTGACAGGGAGAAGGCCAGCAGGGCCCGGGGCTCCCAGAGTGGGGGCATTTGTACACGTGAAAACGTACACCCCCCCCACACACGTGTGCTTAGTATGTTCAAAGGAGCTCTGGCTGCAGGACCACGCTTACCGCAACGGAGCAACGGCAGGTGTTCTGGGTTGGGAGCTCCTGGCCACGTTTTCCCACAGGTGAAGTCAGACAAAAGGTCGAAAAGGTCAAAGAAAATAGCAGCCATGAAAGGGAGGGTTGGGAACGGTACTCTGCACAGCCGCCCGAGAGTGTGTGAGTCGCAACAGACCTGCAGCGACTCAGCTGGGGTCTAAGTTCTAGAGTGGGTGTGGTGAAAGCCACCCTCAGATCGCCATGTGCACAGCCTCCTCCCCTTGAATGGCCAGCAAGCCACCACCCCACCACAGGACCGTGTGACTTTTCCCTGTCCCCATGCTGATGAGCACCTGTGGTGACACAGAGACTGGGGGTGCGTCCAAGGCCTCACTCTTCACGCCCCCCTTCCCTGTGCTCCTCTGGCCACAGCTCTTCCAGGTCCCTCCTCCCACCACCCCTGTCCCAGTCCAGCTCCAGCACGCTGTGGGGACAAAGAGAAGAGGACCTGCCCTCAATGTCAAAGTCAAGCACATGGTTGTGAGTGTCTCGTCTCACACCAGTGAGTCTGGGTTTGCGGGTGGAGAGGGCCACACAGTGCACGGGAAGCACCAATCACAGCTCCCTGTGCGACAGCACGCTGGCCCTGTACACTGACTCATCTTACCTTGAAGAGGGACACAGAGGGACATGAGTGTGTGCACATGAGTGCATGGACACGGACACACACACACACCCTAGAAGCTTGGCAAGCACTGGGGGTTCTGCACTTACTTACAATAGAGTGAATGAGATCAAAAGCCCTGGGACAGAGGACAAGGGACATCAGCTACTGGGACAGAGGCTGCTAAGCCCTATGGTTTGACCTGGTTGGACCCCTTCCATCCAGCCTCACCAATGCCACATACACATCACCTCGCTGGGTCAAAAGCCAGTTTGTAGTTCACCGCAAAGGGGGGTGCCTCTCACACCCTCTCCTGGGCAGAGGCCTCCCACCAGTGTCCCCACACCCCCCCCAGAGCCACCTGTCCATAATGGAATTCCAGGAAGACCCTGGGGCTCTAAGTGGATGGGGGTCCCAATGCCTCCTCCTCCCACTGCTGATGCCACTGAAGGTGGGCTCGGCCCGGGGTCCAGAGAGCAACGCTTCCATCACAAAGGTCTGCTTCGAGAGGGTTTGCTGGGGCCACAGCTCTCCGTCGGAGGGAAGCGTGAACCTCCCCTGTAGTTCGTCGGGCTCCTCCAGTGGGCTCCTCGGTGCCCTCAGGTAGAGAGGCAGCCAGGTACGGAATAGGCAGATGCACAGGGAAGGAAGCCCAGACCCGGATGCGGATCCCCAGATGGCGGGGAGGAGTCAAGAGCACCCCCGAAGCTCACCACGTGGGGTCGGAGATCTGAGGCAGGCCTTGACTGACCTAAGGTGGCGGTTCTCTCTGAACCGGGAGGGAACGGGCACACCCATAGCCGCGGCTCCTACGCACACGCGGGTGGAGCACGCCTGTTGGGTACACCCACTCTTTTCCCTACGTAAGTGCCGGAGAAAAGGGATGCCAGCAGAGTACTAGCAATGAGAGGGGACAGGCGATGGGGGGTGCCCAGGATTTAAAAAGCCTCAGAGAAATGAGAGGCGGCGGGGAGAAGGCCTCTCACGCACAGGTGTGTGTGTCCAAAACACACAGACAGACTTCCAAACTGGGACAGGCTTCGCATCTTGCAGGTGCCATCCAGGTGTAAAACACCCAGCAGTGGCCCACCAGCCACTCTTCCAGGGCCCAGGAAGCCCTGCAGCCCTGCACAGGGACACAGACCTCACTGAACAGCACACTGCAGCCAGAAGAAGGCAGCCCCTTTGATGTGCTGACTTAACATAACATGACACAGATTTCGAAAAGCAGATTGGAGAACACTACGCACAGCGTGGTCCCATTTCTGGAAGAATGGAATTTAAATAGATTCTATCTGTGCGCATTTATCTGTTTGTAAGCCCAGGGAGAGGTCTAGAAGCACCAAGACTAAACGCCCAACCCTTCACAATGGTTAATCCCGGAGGGCGGGGCGGGAGCAAAGCCGGGTCGCTTGTCAACACTTTCTTGAAGTGAAACTTTTCTTCTAACTGCATGTATCACTTATGGGATGAAAACGATTTTTAAGCCCACGAAAAAGAACAGAAGGCTGAAAAAGACTGATTTGACATGCTATAGTCACGAGAACAAGGTGTCCCCAAAGTATTTCCTACATGACGCTCCACGGGTGTCACTTCTCTTAAGCAAGCACACTGGGACAGGATACACCCGCCAAGATGCACATGGAGCGTCCACCGTCGACAGGAGGGCACTTTAAAGGACAATAGTCCTAGCTGGAGCTCTGGGACCATCCCAAAGAGGGACATTATTTCTATATAATTTATCCTAAGGCTTCCGATGACACTGTCTCTATTTGCCCAGTAGGAGCCGGGTAGCCGTCTGTCTCCACTGGCCCCAAACAAGAAACGAACAAGTGTTCTGTCTGGAAACCCGACACCCAGTCACTTCGGCTGCGGAGAACCCGGGGGAGGGAGCAGTCCCTGGGGAGGGGCCAGAATTTCAACCCGGCTCAGATGGGACAGCTCATGCATGGAATTCCACACGTCCTTCAACTCCACAGCTCCGCCTTCCCAAAAAGTACTTTGGGATCAATCTGCCTGGGAGCCCCATCCCGACTAAAATTATCCTTTTGTTTCTGTTCTTTAAGAGAAAGTTCAGTGAAGGAGCAGCAGTCTGTGTCGGAGACACGTCCAAGGTGACAGGTGACAGGGGGATGGAATGGGGTGGGGGCAGGGGACACACAGAGGAGGCCACCGGAAAGCAGCCATCACACACTCACCTTTCAGCTCCAGTTCCCCCTCAGGGCGTCCCTCAGACCCCAGAACAGTAAAACCATTGTTTTGACCCAACACAGGGAAAGAATGAAATTCAGGATGTGGAACAAGGTGACCTACTTATAAAGCCTCCTTTCACCTGAAGATCAAATACGCTCCCTCCCCCCGCCTCCCCGCCTCGCGCACGTCCGTGGTTGCAACCCAGGATTTTTGCAAGAGAAGCACGCCCTCAGCGATCCCTACGACAGCAAGAAGCAAGCTCTGCAGCCTGGCTGAGCGGCGGCCCGGCTGCCTGCTAATTAGGGGTCCCTGCTCGCCAACGCGCGTCGACGTGGGGGCGCTCAGGGCGGGCTCCGTGCAGGCTTGGCCACGGAGCCCCTGGCAAAGGGGCCACCACCGGCGGGGTGAGTGCCCCATGGCCACAATCCCCCACCCCCCTGGGAAAGCCCAGGAGAGCTGTGTTCTTGCTGAAGCAGGGATACAAACGTCTCTGCCCCCAGAGTCTACAGAAAGTATTGGACCCTTCTGGAAAGTTCTGACGAGGGATTTTGGAGAGAAAATCCCACACGGTCCAGAGCTCTAGCCTCTGACCTCAAAAGACCCAAAATGCACCTGCCACAAACACCTACGGAAGGCCCCAGATTACTCATGGCACTTTCGGAAAGGGCTCGTGGCCGTTGAGCCCGGCCCCTGGGAAATCAGCATCACATTCATACAGAGACTAGAAATTAAAATAAAGAGTCCTGGCTGCAGCCTAGTCAAGGTTGTGATGACGACAACCTGTGCTCTCTTCAGACCAGAAGCCCCTGTTCTTAGAGGGACCTCAGTGACACACAATGACACACAGTGGCCTTTCCGAAAGCTCAGGAAACGAAGTCTAGATTGCAGACCCCTGACATCGCCCAGCCTAGGGTGGGGCATCGGACAAAAGGGGCTCTGCCTGGTCCATGCAGGAGCTAGGGTGGCCCCTGGGGAAAGTGTGGCTTACCTTCCCTGAGGTGGACACCCAGTAGAGCCTCCACAGGGTCACAGGGTTCTCTCAGGGGGCACAGCGCTCACTCCAGAGCTCACTCTATCGGGACTGACGGTCCGACCCAGCCCAGGCCGCAGGGCCTGGACGTCTGAGTGGGAGCGGGTGACACTCTGGCCTCTTCCAGGGGGATGTACCAACTGGGAAAGGTCAGCGCTGAGAGTAGTCCCCTGGGAGAAGGAGCAGGAGGGAGATGAGGGAGAGATCTCGGCTTTGGGAGGATCGGCTCCCAGAGATGCAGAGGCGGAGGGTCCTGGGTCTGCTCACCCCCACTGCAGACCCAGGTAATGCTCTCCAATCACCTGGGGAGGTCAGAGGAAGGGGCAAGCGACGTTCACGATTTCAGTGTGGAGCTGTGGGGTATTCTCTTGTAATTAGGTTATGGGAGTGGTTCTCAGAGTGGGGTCCCTGGACCAGCAGATCAGCATCATCTGTTAGGGTTCCACCCTGACCTACTGAGTCAGAAACCCTGGGGTGCCCCCCCCCCCCAGTCTGCATTCTGATGAGCCCTCCAGGGAATTAGGACTCTGTTGGTAGAAAGGAACTACAGACCAACATTTGGAATCTCCAATCCACATGAAATGAAAACTACCAGACTTGGACTTGAAAACTTCTTGTTCTACCTTGATTGGAAATATTTCAAATGTTACACATGCTCGTAAATATCTCAATTCAGAAACGTATAAAGTATAAACTGAAACACCCCCTCCTTCCACTCAGGTGCGTATATATTATGTAGGTACAGAGATGGGGACAGTCACTTACAGCAAAGGATCCCACCACACCCAATACTCCCCAGTTTGCTTTTCCCAATTCATGCTTTAGCACCTGCGTCCACCTGATGTGTAAGTAGCTGCACAAAATTATCTTAATTTTTGTAGCTTTCCCTTATCGGTGGACATGTAAGCTGTCTGCCTAATCACAGTCACATGTGGAGAGTTAAGAATTTCTCCATAACAGATGGCCTAGGAGCAGTTTCTTTTCATTTAGTTCACGGTCACCTCTCCTCTCATCACCCTCAGAATCTTGGACCTCAGCCCTGTCCGCCTCCCCACGTGCACACACACGGCCCTTTTCTAGTAGGAGGAAGCTGAATGTTGAAGTCTCCACCACCAGGCTCCCTGACCGTTGAATTGACCACGGTGGGCCAATGGCACTCGTGAATTTGTGCACAGCTAGTTGGACTGGAGGTTTCTCAGCTGGGCCTGGAATGGACCGCAGGCAATGAACTTGGAAAGGACTCTAAACGGAATTGGGCAGTGTGTCTCCTAGTGCAACCTAATCACCACTCCCTGTGTGGGTTTTCACAGGACTCAACCGGATGCCAAGGGGGAGGTAAATCCCTCGGCCTCACAGGCCAGGTGGTGCACATGCTTCTGAGGCTACAAGAGCCTACAGGAACTTCCTCTTCTACGCTGCTGGCCTTGCTCCTCCGAGCCTGTCAACCTGGAAAGTCCTGAACACCTGGGCGACAACCCGACGAGGGAGGGCCTCAGCAAGTCTCAAGGCAGCGGATACGTTAATCCTGAACCTCCAGGCAAGTGGAAGGGTCCGCGTGCCAGGTTCCCATGGCACCAGCTGGTCATGTGAGGGACAGGGCCAGGAGGCCAGAAGGGGCCTCCGCAGCCAGCACATCTGTGGAGCATTACCGCCGTCAAAGGTGCTAGCTAGAAGGATCGCAGAGCTAGGGGTGAGGAACGAGGTTTGCTTCGGGGAGCGAAGGGTAACCACGTCTGCCCTGAGGGTAAAATCTAGGAGAAAATCATAGAGGCACACACACAGGAAAAGCAATGAAAAGGAACCCGGAAAAATGGCACTGTCTGTGTGTTTAGCGTGATGAGCTTAGAAGCTTCTCTTTCTTTCCAATGTCCTTACCACTGTTTCATTATTGTTGCAACCCCCCCCCCCCAAACAAACCATAAACGGGTGAACCTAAATGCCCAGGGGTAGACGACGGACAAATGAAATACAAGCACGACGGAGTACTACTCAGACGTACAAAAAACAAAGGACTGATACCTGCTGCAATGTGGGCGAACCTCAAATGCTTTACGCGGAGGGAAAGAAGCCCGGTCGGAAAGGTCACATACCGCCACATACCTTGTGATCCCAGGGGTATGAAATAACCAGAACAGGTAAGTCCACAGACAGGAAGCGGATTAGTGGTTGCCACGGTGAGTGACTGTTCATGGTGTCATCTCTCTTTTGTGGGGGATAAACATATTCTGGAACTAGATAGGATGGTGGTTGCACAATACTGTGGATGTACTAAAAGCCACTGAATTGTACTCTTTAAAGAGGTTCATATCCTATTATGCGGATTTCACCTCAACAAATGAAGAATCATAAATGGATGAAAAAGGTCCACCTCTCCAAAACCCACCTGGCGGGAGGTGGGTGTGGGAAGGGGCTGCAGGGCAGAGAGAAGCACAGCGCGTGTCGAGAGCTGCCAGGCAGAGGCAGGCCTGCTAGCCAGGTTACAGGCAGCGGCACGGCTAACGACAGTCGTATGTGGGGAGTCAGCCGCCCAGAGCGGAGTTGCTGCAACCCAGTTCTCTGCTCCCCGCCCCCCTTCCTCCCTCCACAAGAAAAGGTGCAGGGCTGTGGTGTGGCCCCTTGAGACAGCACCTGTAGATCGTGTTTCCTTGGGGGGACCTGGCATGTGTGCCTGCACCCAAGATGTGGTGTGGGACAGGATGACCAACACGCACAAGCCGCTGGTCTGAGGACAAGGACGGGGAAGAACGGATGTCACCATGGATCACTCGCCCACACACTGCCCACTCTGGCAACGAGGCAGGACAAGGGGAGAGAGAGAGGGGCACGCTAGAACTCTCAGGCCCTGCTTTTTCTCCGCAGTTCAACACCCCACGGCCACTCCAGAATAGCGAAGGCCCATCCTGGTGATATCAGGGAACCATCACAGCTCTCAGGTGCCACTCCCTCGGTCCGTCCCGGTGGTGCCCACCCGCCAGCTACGGTGCCAAAGCACGGGGCTTTGGGCAGGCTAATGCGCAGTTTGGCTGGACCTGTTGTCACATGAAAACCTGTCTGGATGGGGTGCGTTTCTGCATTCTCACCCAGCTGTCACTCACAGACCTGGAGTGCCCCTGGCTTCTCACGCCGACCCTTCCTGGTCAGGCTCACTCACGTAGAAGTTGGCCAACATGGAAAGCTGGCCCAAAAGGACCGTGTTCAAGGCTGACGTGTACTCAGCAGGTGCCAAATGCGTGTGATCGGCTCACTCACCCATCCCACAAGCACCTGCTAAACCCCGATGGGCTGGCACGGGCTTCCCAAGACCTCTTCTTTGTTCCTTAGTCCCTGTGCGCCTCAGCAAAGCCGGGGATTCCCTCTGTGGACCGCTGACGCCGCCCAAGGCCGGTGGTGGTCTTGCCTGCCTCTGCCCAACTCTCCCTGGTGCCTCCTGCCATGCGCCCCGCACTGTGCCTGCTCTGGGAAGGGGTAGCGGCTGGGGCACGAGGTCTGTGGGGTCCCAGATGGGGAGGGGTGGGGCTGCCTCCCATCTGTGCTCTCCAAGGCCAGGGGCTGGGGCATCGTGTCCAGAGTAGGTTCTCGGGCAACTACCTTGGATCTGGGGTGTCTGTCCTACGTAATCATGTTTGAGAACACGAACGAAAGAAAGGGAAAGTGGGAAGAAGGGAGAAAGGCCCGAGATCCACTTCATGGGCTAGTCCGGGTGGCAATCAGGGCTAAGGGAGGAAGCACATGCTTGTCTAGCACACTCGTCACCCAGCTTGGGAAACGTCAGCCAGTCCAGGATGGGTCATCTGAGCCCAACTAGGTTCCCCCGGCCCTAGGTTGACACGGGGGCCACAAATGCACATTTCCCGTGCTCAGCTCGGCAGGGCTGGCCGGCTACGTCAGACAGACCATGCTCACGGAGGTCCTTCCTCTGCGAACATGACTTCCCATGAAGTGGAATGTCACCTTCTCAGGCAAAACAGGGAGCAGAGGATGTGCCCCACACTCCTCAACGTCAAAAGAGGCTGGTCTGGTCACCTCCGCGGGCGGCTCAGACCACAGACCCAGGTGTGGGGAGCCCTCGCACCCCCCAAGTGCTGCCGCCAGCCCCAGGCAGCGCGTTTCCATAGCTGCAGGGAGACCACAGGTCCCGGCCCGCCGAGCACTCGACTTCTAACGCGGTCCCAAGTTTCCGTTCCCATATCAAAAGCACCCCTCTTCTGCTGAGGCAGCAAGACCTGCCAACAAAACAAGCCGCTGGGACCCACGTTTTCGTAACACACTGCCTTCCCTTGAAACGCAGCACAATGAATCACTGAGGTTTAATAGTATCAGCAGCTGGGCTGAGGGAAGAAATCGTGTGAAAGTCGGACGGCGAGCTCGGGCGGCCCCCCACGCCCCGTCCCAGCCCCCACCCAGATATCCCACCTCTCTCGATGGACGGCGCCCCTTCTCCAGGCCCCCAAACGGAAAAACCAGACACGACAGGATGAAATCTTGCACGAGAAACAGTCCAACTCCTTCGCTGAGCAGCTGACAGTCACCTGGTGTGGCCTGCGTCTGGTTGCGCCCAGGAGGCTCCTGGACCCAGTTCGGGCATTGCCTGGTTGGAAATGCAGGGTCTCAGGCCCCGCCCCAGCTGACTGCCTGGGAGCGGCACTGCAGCCAGGTGGCCGGGGGACGTGCGTGCTCAGGTAGGTGGGGGCTGTGGTGTGAGTGCTCCCCAAGGTGGAGGCCCGGCATCAGGAAGAAAGAAAGGAACAGAGGAGGGTCCATCCCTCTTTCGGAAGCCAGTCCTTAAATGTAACTGACCCCTCTCAGACCAAACCTAGACGTCGACCAGTTTAACCGAAGTCACGGGCAGAGCCTATCCAGGCCCTATCCTTCCGCAGGCCCACGAGAGTGCGGGGTGCACACAACAGGCTGTGGATTCCCTGGGCCAGACCTTCTAGAAGACCTCGGCCGCTTAGGGTCTGGGAAGACCAAGGTTATGGCCATACCACATCCAGGGCCCTCCTGTGCTCCCAGTTCGGTGGGGCTTTC